>JARGCV010001155.1:0-222500 GCA_034064705.1 Bothrops alternatus | reverse complement strand
GGTGAATCCTTTCACGGGCCTCTGCAAACTGAGAGGGTTCTGGTAGGTCGACAAAAGCAGAATGTGTGCCAATTCTACACATTGTGTGTGTGTGACATAGAGGAAGGGGTTGCTGAAAAACTGTAAAACTGGGACGATTAAGTGACTGTTTTCTTTCTTGGTTTTTTTAGTTGCAGAAGCAGCCCAGAGCAGACGGAGATTATCGGCAGTGATTACCTTAATATGCATTTTGGGTCCATCCTGCAGACCACGGGACTGCAGAACCGAGACTTCATCCACATCAGCTTTCACAATAAAGTAAGTCATTCGAAGCCATCTCTGAGTCACATTGGCATGCTAGTTGAGAGCCCAGCAATTAGTGAAACCAAATTAATTAAGTCTAGTATATAAAATGAAAGCAAATCTTAATCCCTTCTAGCACTGATGATATTACCTAGTTGGGTCATGAAATGTCTGCAAGAGAACAACCAAGCGCAGAGAGCTTTGATGACCCCATAGTCCTTCTTTCTTTCTCTTTCTCTTCCTCCTCCCCATGAATCCCAATCCCTTTTTAGCACTGATGATATTACCTAGCTGGATCATGAAATGTCTGCAAGAAAACAACCAAGCTCCCATCAGCAGACTGTCATCTTGCCTAGATAGGGTTAGCCATTGTCAGCTGATAGCCTTCAGGGCTGAATGGACTATCAAAAGAGCCCAGCCTTAAAAGAACACCTTTTTTTAATCCTCTGATACTTGTGCTTTCAGATTTTTGAGATACCTTTCTTCGTGGCCTTGGATCATCAAAAAGAAGCTATCGTGGTAGCCGTGAGAGGAACTTTATCGTGTGAGGTAATCTTCCTGCGCGTGGCTCGTATGATATAATTATGACTAAGATTTTGCTTATGGAATCTTTTCAAGTTTGGCTCCTATGTATTCAGAACCCAGAAAGCAATGGCACCTGATTGGCTTTGTGAAGCTAGTCAGTAAGGAATATGCCGCTCACATCAATTGCAACAATAATCTTGCGTCTATCTGACAGGCAAAGAAAATTTGTGACCTGATATGTTGTTGTTTTTTTAATTTTTATTATTGCATTTAGGATGTCCTCACGGACCTTTCGGCAGACTGCGAAAGCTTAACTCTTGAAGATGTCCTGGAAAATGGCCTTGTCCATAAGGTTGGCAAATATTTTTAGAACTGTTACTGACTTGAGAGTCGCCAAAGGGCCGTTTGGCTAGTTGCCCGCTGTTGTTTTGATGTATTTCTATCTCACGTTCTTGGCCTCAGTTAGAAACCTTCAGCCCACCAGTAATCTTTATAAGAACAAATCAGTAACGCAGAATATTAATATGGGCAAATCCCTGAGCCCGGGGGAGGGGTCGATAAAGCTTGGTCAGTTATGATTTGCCCAACCGTGGCATGTTGTGGTACTCCTCTGAAGAAAATTAAATGTTGCTAGTCCATAAAGTTACACAGAGAGAGGAACCTCATGAGATAGCTTCAGGGGCTGGATGCCATCCTTGAAAAGGGCGTATTGTATTGGGCCTACAGATAGTCAATTGACTTATGATGACTGGGAAGCAAGGGGTAAGTTGTAAATCTGGTCACTAAACAAACGACTGTAAGTTGAGGACTGTAATACCCTCAATGCCACTCAGATAGTAGCAGGACGTGGAGTAATGTCTTCCTGAACGAACTAGTAGGCTGTACTAATAAGTTGTGGGATGGGGATGTAAGCAGTGGTGGGATTCAAATATGTGAACAACCGGTTCTCTGCATGGATGCCACTTCCGGAAATCCATTCTGGGCCTGGGCAATAAAAAATTAGCTACTGGTTCTGCCGTAGTGCGAACTGGCTGAATCCCACCACTGGATGTAAGTTGAGGAAGCTAGTTACTTCATTACAGGTAGTAACTTACAATCATTTGCTTAGTGACCGTTTGAATTTACAAGCAATAATTCCGACAAGCAAAATCAGTGGGAGAAGCCGGATTGAATGCCCAACTTACCAATAGTGATTCGCTTAAGAACCGCAGCGAAAAAAGGTCGTAAAATCGGGCAGGAGTCGCTCAACAACTGCCTGGCTTAGCGACGGAAATTCTGGTTGTAATTTGAGGACTATCTGTACTTGTGAGGCCTCAACTAGGACTGCTAACCTCTACCATTTTCCCTTATAGGGGATAACCCAGGCTGCCAATTACATTTATAGGAGACTGATAAACGATGGGATTTTGAACCAGGCGCTCGGCATCGCACCCGTAAGTTGTGGCGTTTGGGACTCCCCTGTCTCTCTGGGTTGGCTCTGCTTCCCATGAGGATTTCTGCTTTTCTCCTTGCTTGTTCTCTCCCCCCCAGGAATATAAATTGGTGGTGGCTGGCCACAGCTTAGGAGGGGGCGTTGCCTCCATCTTGTCCATCATGCTCAGAAACTCTTTTCCCAACCTGAGATGTTACGCTTTTTCTCCACCTGGAGGTTTATTAAGGTATGTAATAATAATAACAACAACAACAACCATCAGCGCCAGTCAGTTTGAATGTTCAGTTGACTGAGGTTCACGTCTAATGATTAATAATAATAATAATAATCATAGTTGGAAGGGACCTTGGAGGTCATCTAGTCCAGGGGTCCTCCACCTTGGCAACATTAAGACTTGTGGACTTCAACTCCCAGAATTCTGGGAGTTGAAGTCCAAAAGTCTTAAAGTTGTCAAGATTGAGGACCCCTGAGATTCTAGTCCAACCCCCTGCTCAGGCAGGAAAGCCTACACCATTTCAGACAAATGGCTGTCCAGTCTCTTCTTAAAAACTTCCAGTGTTGGAGCATTCACCACTTCTGGAGGCAGGTTGTTCCACTGGTTAATTGTTCTCACTGTCAGGAAATTCCTTCTTAGTTCTAGGTTGCTTCTCTCCTTGATTAGTTCCGTTGCTTCTTGTCCTGCCTTCATGTTGATCCCATTGACTTCGTCGTCTGGGGAGATTCTCCCTCATCCAGGTCATAGTTCTTCCAAAAGTGCTTTTTCAAGAGGCAACTGGACTTTTGTTTTTCTTTCCTGTTTTTTTTCCCCCACCATCCAGTCAGAGCCAAAAAAGCTTCTTGAACGAGAAGCAAAACGTCTTCTAAGAGAAAAAAAAGAAAGTCCAGTTGCTGTGTGAAAAAAAAAAAGGACCTGCGGGATCCTGTTAAGTTCTTTTCCACGGAGGATCCTAAATCCATTGGGGCAGAGATCAGGGCGCCAGGTGGAGCTGGGATTCAACCTGGGGGGTTCCCGAGGTCATCTATCTAGCTTGTTGAAGTCAAGCATCTTTCTGCCCCATCTTATACTGGACGAAATAAAGATGAGAGGTTTTTTTTTACTTTCTTTCTAAAAGTAGACAACACTTAACAACAGCTCATTTGGTGACTGTTCCAAGTTGCAACGGCGCTGAAAAAAATAACACGACCGTTTTTCACACTTATGACCGTTGCAGCATCCTCAGGGTCACGTGGTCAGAATTCAGACTCCTGCAACTGACTCCTATTTAGGATGGTTGCAGCCTCCTGGGATCATGTGATCCCTTTTATGACCTTTTGACAAGCAAAGCCAACGGGGAAGCCAGATTCACTTAACAACCGTGTGACTAGCTGAACAACCGCAGTGATTCACTTAAGAACTGTGGCAAGGAAGGTCATAAAACGGGGCAAAACCCACTTAGCAACAGTCTCAGAAATGAAAAAGTTGGGCTCAGCTGTGACCACAACTCAAGAACCTCCCGTATACACGAAGAAACACTTGACTTTATCGATATTGGTCGTGGAAGATCAACTACCATAATCCTGTTTCCCTTGGTTATGTCTTCTTTTTAAGCAAATCCCTCGCGGACTACACAAAGCAGTTTATTGTCTCAGTCATTGTGGGAAAGGACATCATTCCCAGGTAAGGAGATGGCGTGTCGTTTGTGTCGAAATCAGCCTCCTGAATTTTGCCCTGTCTTGAATTTGGATCTTTTTTTTTCTTTTCTTTTCTTTTCTGCTGGGCCCGAAACAGATTAAGCATGCTCAATTTGGAAGAGCTGAAAAAGAGGATCGTTAGAATGGTTGCCAACTGTAACAAACCCAAGGTAAATTATTCTAAACAGGGCTTTGGGGATGACAAATTAAAACGGGCTGTTTCTTACTTTTTTTTTTTTTTTTTAATTTTACGATTTTTATACTGCCCCTCCTCCCGAAGGACTCGGGGCGGTGTACAGCCCAATTAAAAACATTAACATACAAAAGGTAAAATTATTAAAAATAAATTAAATAATTTGGCCCAATCATTTAAAAACCCAATTACCTAAAAGTAATTTAGTCCGATCATTTGAAACCAATGCTTAATCTTAAAACTCAATCCCCTGAAAACAATTATGGCCTTGTTGGAACCGGAGCTACTATCCCAGGCCGGCTTGTCGGAATAAATATGTTTTTAATTCTCGACGGAAGGAACGCAATTCCGTCAACGTACGGAGTTCGGGGGGAGCTCGTTCCAAAGCGTTCCTTCCAGAGAAGGCCCTCCCCCCGGAGGTCGCCAGCCGACATTGTCTGGCCGATGGCACCCTGAGGAGACCGACTCTGTGGGAGCGTACCGGACGGTGGGAGGTATTTGCTGGCCCAGATGTACGGGAGGGTGGGGGGAATAACCGCAGCAGTAGCTACTGCTCTTAGCCTCTTCTGCTGTTACTCTTACCGCACCTGGAGATAAGAACATAAGAAGAGCCATGCTGAATCAGGCCAAAGCCCATCGAGTCCAGCATTCTGTGTCACACAGTGGCCCACCAATTGTACATGGGGATCTTGAGGAGAAGGAGAAGGCAAAACCCTCCCTTTCCCTTGACCCCCAACAAATGGTACTCAAGGGAATCCTGCCTGCCTCAACCAACATAGAGGCGGCACATGGACATCCGTTTTAATAATAGCCACCGATACACTTGGCCTCCATGAATCTGTCTGACCCTGCCTTGAAGCTATCAAGGCTGACAGCTGTCACGACCCCTTCAGGAAGTGAATTCCATAAATCAACGACCCTCTGGGTGAAGAAATATTTCCCTTTATTTGTCCTCACTTTCTTAGCTATGAGCTTTAGGGAGTGCCCCCTTGTCCGGGTATTGTGTGATAGAGAAAAGAATTTTTCTCTATCCACCTTTTCTACCCCATGCATGATTTTATACACTTCGATCAAGTCACAAATTCTGTAAGGAGCTAACCACCCACAAAAGCAGAACTCTTGAAACGGGCATTGTCTCAAAAGGAAACTTTTATTAAGGGTCAGTGACAGTAAGGACGTCAAAGCAAGATCTGGGGGAAATCCCACACAAACAATATAGTTAAACTACCAATATTCCTCCTCCCACCCAGAGTCACAATGTTCTTTTGAAATCCAGCCAATCCACAGGGTGGCAACGATGTTGGGGGTAACTGGCACAGTTGGCGGGCATCTCAAGGTCTTCTCCAGCTTTCGTTTCTCTGCCACCATCTCCCTAATAAGAGAAACACATTCTTTTCTCAAGTGGAGAGAGGCAGGAAGGAAAGGTGGAAAGCGAAAGTTATCCCAAGGGAAAGCCAATATTTATTTATTTGTTTGTTTGTTTGTTTGTTTGTTTATTTATTTATTTATTTTGGGCTTGTATGCCGCTCCTCTCCG
The DNA here is from genome assembly GCA_034064705.1 of Bothrops alternatus. Lineage (NCBI taxonomy): Eukaryota > Metazoa > Chordata > Lepidosauria > Squamata > Viperidae > Bothrops > Bothrops alternatus. The sequence goes on along the minus strand of JARGCV010001155.1, from coordinate 216,861 downwards.
GAGACTCGGAGCGGCTAACAACATATATATAAACAACAAATTACAATAAAAATCCCAAACAAGAAATATCTAAAAATACAATAAAAACACCCACTCAATATCCCCCCTTCCCCCCCCAGAAGAATGGCAGGCCCCAAAAGAAGAGCACATAGGCAAGAAGGACTTGGGGGCCTGACAAAATTCCTTAGGGGCCTAATCCTACTCGGCCAAATAAAGTTGGTCAATCTGGCTTCCCACGTTCACTTGGCTTGTTGGAAACTAGCTGGGAAGGTCCCTAATGGCTCTTGCAATGACCCCAGGATAGTGCAACTGTGATAAATACATGCCAGTTGCCAAAGACCCACCTTTGGATCACATGACCCTGGGAACGCTGCAATGGTCATAACTGAGAATTGCTTGCCAGTCATTTTTGGAACGCCGTTGTAACTTCAGTCACTAAACCAATCATCGTAACTCAAAGGGCTACCACAATCTGATCCTTCCGTTATATATTCAAGATGGACAGTATTTAATATTTATTTGCTTTGTATATGTAGGGGTGTGGGTATATGTTGTACATAGTATGTGTCATTTATGTGTTTTCACTTTGAGAGTGGGCAACTAAATTTCATTTTTGAGGTATGCCGTTGTGCCCACAGTAAAAAAAAAGTGACAATAAAGGTTATTTTATCTGATAAAATGCAACCCTCTCACAATTCCCTTCTCTGTCCCTTTTGTCCTGTCTGTTGCTCGAACATTCAGTACCAGATTCTCTTGCATGGATGCTGGTATGAAGTTTTTGGAGGAAAACCTGATAACTTTCCAACAGAACTGGACGGCAGGAATCAGGATGCTTTGACCCAGCCTCTCCTTGCCGAAGAGAACTTGATGGCTCAGCAGTCACCTTTGTACACAAGTTTGGATGACAATTCCCCTTTAGGGTCCAGCCCTCAATACCCTCAATTGTTTCTCCCTGGGAAAGTCATCCACATCGTCGAAGAACACAGCACAAAAGGGTACGGTTGTGTTTATGTGTTCATAAGCCAGGGTGTCCCTTCGTAGTCACTCAGTTTTCTCCTGGATGCTGGGGCAAAGCCCTCCCCTCAAGTCCCATGAAAAGAGCAAAGCTGCAGGAATACTCAGGCAGTTTGGTGGAGTGGTTAAGGGGCTGGCTTAGAAACCAGGATGGTGAGTTCTAGTTCTAGTCACGCCTTAGCCGTGAAAGCCAACTGGGGGACTTTGGGCCCATTACTAGGAGATGGTGAGTTCTAGTCCCGCCTTAGTGTTGAAAGCCAACTGGGTGACTTTGGGCCCATTACTAGGAGATGGTGAGTTCTAGTCCCGCCTTAGTCATGAAAGTCGGCTGCGTGATTTTGAGCCAATCACCAGGAGATGGTGAGTTCTAGTCCCACCTTGGTCATGAAAGCCAGCTGGGTGACTTTGGGCCCACTACTAGGAAACGGTGAGTTCTAGTCCCACCTTAGTCATGAAAGCCAGCTGGGTGATTTTGAGCCAATCACCAGGAGATGGTGAGTTCTAGTCCCACCTTGGTCATGAAAGCCAGCTGGGTGACTTTGGGCCCATTACTAGGAGACGGTGAGTTCTAGTTCCGCCTTAGCTATGAAAGCTAGCTGGGTGACTTTGAGTTGATCACCAGGAGACAGTGATAAACTTTTCATATTTCGTTCTGTGCAATGTGCAAAACAAATTGCTTGGAAGTGTTCCAGGCGTAGTATTTTGCAAAGCTTCCCAGTTGGTTTGCTTGTTTGTTTTTAGCATGAAGGGCCTGTCTCTGTGTTCTATTGAGCTCATCTGTTTTTGTTTCCAACTTGAAGCTCTTCTAGATCTTAACAGAAGGTAATATTTGTAGCTTAGGGTTGAACTGTGGGGTCCCTGATGCTCTCTAAGTTTGGTTGTTTTGTTGCTGACATTTCATTACCCAGCTAGGTAACCTCATCAGTGCTAGAAAGGAGTGGGGATTTGATCTCTGTTTATATACAAGTGGCTTCCATGGTTCCTTGATTAAGCTGTTGGTCTGAGTTGATAGTTCCTTGACTGAAGTATTGCTAGTGGTTTACTCTCCAGGTCTTCTTGGGTGGCCCATTTCACCCTTGAAACCCGGGTTTGCCAAAGTTGGCATGAAAAATTTTGCACCTAAGTATTAACAATATCCAGAATCCGATGACTTACTAAGCATTCCTGTGAGAGAACAAAACATACTTAAATATTTCTAAATAAGGCTTCAGATCCAGCACTGACATTGTCTTCTTTTGCAGTTGGTGCTTTTCTGAAGTCAAGTATTCAGCCAACTGGTCCAGAGAAACTGCCTTTGGTAGTATTTTAATCAGCCCCAAGATGATCACCGATCATTGGCCCGATACAGTCCTCAGAGCTCTCCAAAGCTTGGTCCAAAGCGATACATCTTGCGTTTCGTGCCGATCACAAGGTGAAGCTTTCTGAATGTTGTATTGATGGCAGAGACTGGACAAGCTCAACCGGACTGTCCCCAGGTGTTCACAAGAACAGCCTTTAGAAGTTCAGCTGCGTGTGTCTAAAGCAGAAACTAGACCTTCAGATGTTTCTGGATGACCAGATTCGGTTGGAGTAACGTCTTCTGGACTGCTTGTAACGGATTGAGATGTTTCGTGTTGGAAGATGTGATTCCGTGGAAGTTTTAATCGGTCACATCTGCCCGGGGAGTGCTGTTGACTGAGAAGATCCCAACTGATGGAAAGTGATGGTTGATGTGCTCCTGAAGATCTTTTAGATCCATCTGATCTGCTACATGTTTTTTCTAAGCACATGATGTGCCGTCAAAACAATTCCCTGTGGCTTAGTGACACCTGACCGCAGGGTTATGACCTACTTGTAAATGTGTAAATCAGGAATGCTGGTGAGAATTAACTTCAAATCATGGCCAAGTTGGATATGCACTGATGATTCTCATGTTTCTGCTGATGATCAGAAAAGTCTTGGGTTTTCTTTCTTCTTGAAAGAAGAATATTTTAGATCTATTCTTGGATATCTGTGCAATTATGTCCATTTTTGTTTACAGTTCTTTAAGACTGCTGAATGTGCAATTAATGATAGAAAATGTAAAAGCCGCTGTCTTTGGTTCGTGTTAGCACAAACCGGAAAGATCATTTTAGCTCTGTATCAAGATTGTGTTTTGGGGGGGGGGAACCTTGCTTACTCTATAGAGCTGGTAAGGTTTTGCATGATTGTCTAGAACAGTTTCTCAACCTTGACAATTTTAAGGCATGTGGATTTCAACTCCCAGAATTCTACTGCCAGAAATGCTGGCTGTGGAATTCTGGGAGTTGAAGTCCACATGCCTTAAAATTGTCAAGGTTGAGAAACACTGGTCTAGAAACAAATCCAGATCAAGTTGATTAGAGGATTCTTCAAAACTAATTGCTGTCCTAATGGTGGTTGGTGAGGAACAGTACTTTTTTAGGTGATGCTTTTTGATAGCCTATTTCCCCTTCTAGATCTAATTTTCAGTGCATTCGCTTCCTGGAGAAAGTCTGCCAATGAAGGAACGTACATGGTATTAAAAACAAAATGTATTTCTGATGTGGAAGTGAATTAAATTTTGTCCCATGGTTCTTAAGTGAATTGTTTCAACTGTTAATAACATGGTTAAGTGGAACTGTCTTCCCCCATTGAATTTTGCTTGTCAGGTCGCAAAAGGAGATCACACGACCTGGGGACATTGGCAACCGTTGTGAGTCAGTTGCCAAGTGTCCAAATTTTAATCACTTGACAGCGGCTGTGTGAAAAATGGTCGTTAAGTCACTTTTTCAGTGCCACTGTAACTTTGAAGTCGCTAAATGAGTTTTAGCTACCTGTGGAGGGTTTCTTTTTATAATTAGGAAGCAAGAAAAACAAAACTAGACTGGGTTAAGAGATAAGGAAAGAAACCACAGCACGAAGGTTGTGCGAAGTGCTTCCATTCCCATCATCCCCGGGGATCAGAGCCCTGCAACAGGACGACACCTTTGACACACAAATGCAACTCAAGAGAGCCCACACGGTAACCCAGGGTGTGATTTAAGAATTTATTAAGTCATACATGCAAAACAGACTGCTAACTTGCATTACCAAAAAAGATCAATGTAAAAACTTCACAATCTTGCGAACTCCATTTATATATATTTATATTTATATATATATATGTATATATTTGTTCTAGTAATTGAAAGGGGGAGGAGTGGGAAAATCAACGTGTTCTTGCCAGCATCTGACGTACAGAACCTCACGGGCCTGATTGGTTCCTTAAAAAATGTTAAAACAAGCCGTGTCAGTGTTAGTAAAGTTAATACAGCTTCAGGATACCTGGTAGATAAAGAGTCATTAGCCAGAGGGGAAAAGTGGAGTGAAATATTAAAAAAAAATAAAGTGGTAGATCAGCTGCCTTCGATTTTTACACCAAATTATCTTGGAAGACTGAAGAAAGCCTTTTAAACCATGAATATAATTAGGACGGGGGTGGGGGGAGAGAGAGAGAAGGCTATGTTGGACTACTCTATCTTATCAAAAAATAAGTGGCTAATATAAATAAAAAAAATGCTTTAAAATACAAATTATATGGGTCAGGAGGAGATTCTATAAGAAAAGTGTCCAGCAAGAACATGTGAAGGAAGAGAGGACCAGCTCAAAAGTTGTAATAGGCTTAAAGTCCCACCAGAAAAATATGTATGAATACTCTAGAAAAAACACCAATCTGCTCTTCAGCTGGCCTCCTTTTGTGGGTTTTTAATAGTACAAGAGCAAAAAAAAAAAAAAAAAAAACTAGTGTCTTGACAATGTAGTGTAAATTGATTTTTATAGTGTCAAAATACTGTCTGGCGAAAATAGTATTCTGTTGGGAAGGAAGACAAATACATTTTGAGGGGGGGGAAATAGCTTTAATCGCAGACCTTAGTAGATTAGATATATTTTTTTTGTTTTTTTGTGGGTTTTTTTTTTTAAAAAGGGAAGGGTGAATCTGGAGTTGTCAATTATTGCATTTGTTCAAGCTTGAAAGATGGATGTGAAGAAGCTGTCGGATGAACGAGTGCACTTTTTTTTTTTAAAGACAGGAATATTTTCTTCCTGGGAAAACCCCATCAAAGTGTTGCAACTGCTAATAAACATTAGTATTTTTTTTAAAGACACCTGCCTGGCTTTTTAAAGGAAAAAGACAGGTCTGGTGCTTCATGTAACAAAGCACAGCAATCCAAGAAGAGTAAGGAGCAGAAAATTTGGCAACAGTTGGTTAAGTGGAGCAAAAAAGGAGTGGGGGGGGGAGAGAAATAAGGCCTTTATATAAGTTTGTCTTAGAAAAAAAATAAATCTCTGTAGGAGAATTAAGGAGAAGCTAACTTTTTTAAACAAAGGGAAGTGTAAGGTAGCTGTTTAAGATAACCTGAAGGGGAGAGAACCAATTTTTTAAAAAAACAGAAACGCAGGAATGCTCCATTATTCCAAGCAAAGCACAAAAGGTTTTGGAGTGGGGCTGGGGGTGTGTGTGTTTGTGTGTGTGGTAAGGGTCATTAGAGCAGCAGGCATTTCCTCTTCCTCTTCTTTACTGGAGGGGGGCACAGAACGGCTCGGATGGCTTCGTCAAAGACAGTCTTGAGGCCCCGCTGTGTAAGTGCTGAGCATTCTAGGTATTTGACTGCACCTGCAACAAGAGGAAAGACCAGCTGGCTGAAGGATACGGGAATTCCCCCAATCCTAAAATTAAAAAGCAGTATTCCTGGCAATAGGAGAAGAGGGAGACGGCCCACTGCAATCTCCTAAAAGGATTTAAATATCACATCTGTGTGTGTGTCTCTTTTTCTCATCTATCTGTCCATTTCATCTATCATCTATTTATCTCATCTATCAAATTATCACCTTTCTCTCATCTCTCATCCATCCATCACCTATCTCTCATTATCATCTATCAAATTATCATCTTTCTCTATCATCTACCCAGCTATCTATCATCTATTGCTTTCTCATCTTTCTCATCTATCAAATCTCTTTCATCTATCAAATCTCTTTCATCTATCTCTTATCTATCATCTATCAACATATATGTGTATCTATCTCTATCCCTCTATCCATCCATCAACATATATCTGTATCTATCTCTTTATCTATCATCTATCAACATATACCTGTATCTATCTCTATCCCTCTATATCTATCAACATATATCTGTATCTATCTCTTTATCTATCATCTATCAACATATACCTGTATCTATCTCTATCCCTCTATATCTATCAACATATATCTGTATCTATCTCTTTATCTATCATCAACATATACCTGTATCTATCTCTATCCCTCTATATCTATCAACATATATCTGTATCTATCTCTATCTCTCAACATATATCTGTATCTATCTCTATCACTTTATATCTATCTATCTATCTATCTATCTATCTATCTATCTATCTATCTATCTATCTATCTATCTATCTATCTATCTATCTATCTATCTATCTATCTATCTCTACTCATCTATCTTATATCTTTAAAAGGTATGGACTCCCAACTCCCAGAATTCCTGGCAGGGGAATGGGAATTCTGGGAGTGTGAAGTCTACACCTCTGAAAGTTGCCAACTTGGGAAAACACTGCTCTATAGCCTCAATCCAAAGAGACTCTAAACAACAACCCTGCAAAGGGGCCCAAGGCCTACCAATCTCCTTTGCCATGGCAAGGCCCTGTGGGTAGGTGATTGGAGTCAGCTTCTTCTCCTTGAGTTTTTCGATAGTGTCTTTGTCATCTCGGAGATCAAGTTTGGTTCCCACTAGGATGATGGGGGTATTGGGGCAATGGTGTCGCACTTCTGGATACCACTGCAGAAAAAGGGAAAAAACTGTCAAATTGCTCTGCCTGGAAAACCAACCCAGTCCAAAGAGATATGAAGCCAACTTCCCACCAACGAGCCAGGCTCTTAAGGCATGCCAACTAAATCTGCTTCAAAAAATCCACACATAAACAAAAGGAAGCAAAAAAAGCAGAGCTCAGAGTATAATTTCACTGTGAGCTTGATTGACAGTCCGTGACAAGAAAAATAACTTTTGCCATTAGCTTTTATCTCTAATATTAAACACAATGTGGCAGACTGTATACTGGTGCCATTTCCCCCAAAAAAATTCTTTCACTTATTAAAGCCACATTTTGCTATTCACTGAACTGCTTGACCGATTCATTTTTCTGCTATTAATAGCCTTGCTCTCTCTTAAAGAAAGGGCAGGAGAAACAATGAAGACGTTTTGACTCACCTTTGCACGGACATTTTCAAAGGATGCTGGGCTCACAAGGGAAAAGCAAATTAAGAACACATCCTGCAAAACAGCACCAACAGAATCTCAGTCTCCAGGAGTTTAACAAGATTTCCACATACCTAGCTCCACTTATGAGTTCTAATTACCAAGAAAGAGCAACACTGGGCTGGCAAGATAGAACACGTCAAAATTATGCTTCTTTGGCATTCAAAATGGCATTAAATACTAGCTGACAAGAAATACGACTAGAATGAAAGGACCCATCGAACAATAAATATTTATCCCGCCTTTATTATTTTAATAACTCAAGGCAGCTAACATAGCTAACACTCCTCCTCCTTCCTCCCATTTTCCACACAACAATCCTGTAAAGTGGACTGGGCTGAAAGAGGCCCAAAATCACCCACGCAGCTTTCATGCCCAAGACAGGACTAGAACTCACAGTCTCCTAGTGATTGGCCCAAGGTTACCCAACTGGCCTTCACGCTAAAAAGAACATAAGAACCTAAGAAGAGCCATGCTGAATCAGGCCAAAGCCCATCGAGTCCAGCATTCTGTGTCACCCAGTGGCCCACCAATTGTACATGGGGATCTTGAGCAGAAAGAGAAGGCAAAACCCTCCCTTTCCCTTGACCCCCAACAAATGGTACTCAAGGGAATCCTGCCTGCCTCAACCAACATAGAGGCGGCACATGGACATCCGTTTTAATAACCACCGATACACTTGGCCTCCATGAATCTATCTAGCCCTGCCTTGAAGCTGTCAAGGCTGACAGCTGTCACGACCCCTTCTGGAAGTGAATTCCATAAACCAACGACCCTCTGGCTGAAGAAATATTTCCCTTTATTTGTCCTCACTTTCTTAGCTACGAGCTTTAGGGAGTGCCCCCTTGTCCTGGTATTGTGTGATAGAGAAAAGATTTTTTCTCTATCCACCTTTTCTATCCCATGCATGATTTTATACACTTCGATCAAGTCACCCCTTAAACGCCGTCTTTCAAGGCTGAAGAGACCAAGGCGTTGCAATCTGGTTTCATAAGGGAGGCGCTCCATTTCCTTGATCATTCAAGGAAACTAGAACTCTCAGTCTCCTGGTGATTGGCCCTAAGTCACCCAGCTGGCTTTCATCCCTAAAGCAGGACTAGAACTTACTGTTTCTAGGCTGGTGCCTTCGCCCCTAAACCGAGCCGCATTTGGGCTGTGCATTGTATGAAATCACATTAAGTTAGTCGCTCTCACTCCGCTGTTCTGTAAAGTGTCAGCCGCTCAGCCGATATACAACTTTAGTTTTCTTTAACATCACCAGCAACTTTAGAGGCTGGGATTTCATCTCCCATCATTTGCTCCGGACCAAATCCGAGATTAGCCCGCCATTCACAAATGCCGTTTCTCAAAACTTCAAAAACCCCTCTATGCCTTACACCATATAGTTTCCCCTGCACATCAACAGCTGGGCTGCTAAAAATCAGAGAACCCTCTGGGGTGTTAGTTGATTGAGCTGCAGCTCCTGAGGCCTTCCAGCGTTAAGCATTTGCAGCCGTAATTAACCATGCATTCAGGTAATGGGTGGAAAATTGGTGGAAAGTAAGCATGCTCCCATAACCCTCCGCAGCTCCTCTCGCTGGCTGGCTCCTGCCCAGACCGTCGCCTTCCCATCGTTCCCAGCCTCTCTGAAGGAAGTGGCTTTTGCAAATGCAAATGTTTTGTTAAGCAGCAATTACCTAGAGCAGGGGTGTCCAACCTTGGCCATTTTAAGACCGATGGATTTCAACCCCCAGAATTCCCCGGCCAGCATATTTGAAGTCCGCAGATCTTAAAAGTGGCCAAAGTTGGACACCCGTGACCTACAGGGGCAGGAAGGTGCCAGAGGAGAGGAAACCAGTTTTTAGGGCCGCAGAAGCAGCGAAGAGGAAGACAGGTGCCCCGAAAAGCCCTTGGAACGTAATGGATGAAAGCGTTACATACGCAGAGTGGCTGACGCTTCCCACTGGGAGTTAAATCCTTACCATTCGTTCCTTCAACCTAGTAACAGCACGAGACAACCTGGATTAATGTTAGGAGAGGCTGGAGAAGATGCTCTTTGCTTACTGGCTGAAAGCAACGCTCCCAGGATTGTATGGCTTCGGGACTGCGAGGGGTCAGGTCTTAGGACCGAAGTGGGCCAGGGTTTCTAGTTTTGAATTCCTCTCCTTGTAGAAAAACTAATCCAGAGAGGAACTTATTCTAGCCTCAGCTTTTCTGCAGGGAAGATTTCCTACACAAACAGAGGATTTCCATCTGCGCATTATTGTCCCCCCCCCCAGAGGAATGTTTCTGTACTTAAAACTATCTGTCCAAAGGGCAACAAATTTGAACATTTAATGTGACTTATATATTGTCCACTGGACTTCTTTCTGGCCGTCCATGTGCAAATGTGTGACCTTTTTTCGGGAGGGGGGATTCCCCCCCCACCAAGGACCTGCTTCTGAAATTTAATGCAAGTTTTACCAAACCCATTTACAAAGAGATTACAAAACTTTCTAACAGCTAAAGGCGCCTAAGATTCTTCTCCAGTAACATCTGGCTCCAGATATCGCCTCGCCCTGAGGTTATATGTTTTTACAGGGAGAAGTTGACATAGCTCATTACGCAATGTGGAGAGAGGTGTCTTACCATATTAAAAGTGTGGGGAATGCAGCATTCCAGAGAAGGGACAATGCAATTCAGATAGTTTTCATGTGAGAGAAAGCAACTCCTCCCTAACTGTTCCCAGAGTATATGCTTAGGGGGTAGTTTTAAGACCCGTGGATTTCAATTCCCAGAATTCCCCAGCCAGCCAACTTCCCATCTAAGGTCTATAGCAATATGTGTATTATTGCTGCTTTTGGTAGAGTTGCTTGTTCGGTTGTTGCTGGCTGGGGAATTCTGGGAGTTGAAGTCCACAGGTCTTAAAATTGCCCAGGTTGGTCATGCCTGCTTTATGGGGATGGTAGCAAGTTTTAGTCTGGCAAGATTCTGTCTACAGGTGAAGCAGAATTAAGGACATCGGCTCAGAAGAATCACAATGTGGTTTTTTTTTGGTTTTGAAGCCCGATGCAAACACTTTTTCAGCAATCTTGGAAAACAAGCGTGGCTGGCAGAGTTATTCAACTCGCCTTTGATTTGTTTTTGAGCCTATTAACAAAGGAGAAGGGAGAGGCACCGCAATGGCTCCTGTGCTGTTTCCCCACTTTGCTACACTTCAGCGGTGTGCTCTCCCGTCATTTGATTGCTGTCCCAGATAATTCCCACTTCCCTGGAACAAAGAAGTCTTCTTTTTTTTTTTTCTCCCCCTTTTCTGGCAGTTTTTCTTGCAAGCAGCAAAGCCGCCGACAAAGGGCTCTGCCCAACTCGCTTTTCCTCAAAGCCAAGGTCAGAGAAAGTGACTTCCCGGAGTTATACGTGTAAAACGGTTAGTGAGCAAGAGAAGAAGAAGAAAAAGTTCACAGGACTGAGCTTTTTCACGGAAGGGGCGGCAGGAGGGGGAAAGCTGCATTGATGGAAGAGCCAGGAAAGTACCTCAAGTCTTCTTAATGGGAAGTGTGTGACAGGCTGAACAAGCGACCGAGTACAAAATGTGAGCAATAAGCAATGAAAGACAGGAAAGAGAGGGAAAGCCATCACATTAGAGCAGAGGTCTTCAAACGTGGCCCTTTGATAACTTGTGGACTTCAACTCCCAGAATTCCTCAGCCAGGCAGGTGTGCCTGGCTGAGGAATTCTGGGAGTTGAAGCCCACAAGTCATCAAAGGACCAGGTTTGAAGACCCCTGCCTTAGAAGGAAGCTTGTCATTCAGGCACTAAATGTCAAGGATTGATTTCCTCCCATTTTACTGGAGTCTCCACAAATCCCAGCCTCACACAAGGCTACTGGAGAAGGAGAGAGAATGGTTTATGCACAAGATTTAAGAGTTTGCAGGGCAGGAAGGATTGCTACAGGTGTCACGGAAATTGCGACGCCAGTTTGCAAGGGTTTGGGACAGTGGGTTAGTTCATTTTATGCTACAACTAGAAGCTTCTCTGACTGTCAGCAAGCCCGTAAGAAGACGAGACGGACACCTCTGCCTCCGTATAATGCTTACTGTCTGTGGGTAAGACAACGGGCGTAGTCTGTCGTAGTCTTCTTGTCCAGCAGTGTCCCACAAGCCCAAGTTGACCGGTTTCCCATCGACCATCACATTGGCAGAGTAGTTGTCAAATCTGCCAGGGAACCAAAAACAATTAGCACGTTCTTAACAGGTCTTCTGCTCAAAACAGAAAGAAACGAAATGTCAACCTAGCCCTGATGACCGTTACCTAGTTTGGGGTAATGAAACCTCTGCAAGCAAACAAGCAACAAGGCCCCCCTCAGTGTCAACTTTGGGTTGCGATGATTAAGGCTTGCTCAGGATGATAGAAGGACTGTTTGTTAAGGCTTAGCCTACTTCAAAGGGCGATTGTGTTTCAGGTTTTTATCTGGGCTGAAGAAAGTTGGAAGTGATTTTTTTTTCCCCTATAGCTTTTTTCCCTTTGTTGGCAGGTCCCAAGCTTGCTTTTTCCCTACCCTTTCCCCCCTTTTCAGTTCTTTTTTTAAATACCTTTCTAAACCTTAATAAAGAAACAGCACGTTCTCTTCCAACTCAGCCCACGTCAGAGAACATGCAGCTTAAAACAACACATCTGTAAGAGGTTTAAGCTCAAGTATGGAGTGCACCTTCTCCTCTGAATGATAAAATGAAGAGGAACCTTGCCATCTTAAAGACTGGGGATTTTACATTTTCAGAGTTGACTCTGGTCCATGAAACCTTGTGTCTTTCAGAGGCTGAAAATGTCCTGACCTCTCCAAAAGCTGGTAATGGGCTTCCGTAATTTGACATTGTGATATTTCTTTTTTGTTTTTAAAGTGCCTTAATGATGGCAACCTATAATATTAATTTAAATGGATGCAGAATTGTTTCAACGCCTTGAAATAGCACACATATTTCAATGCATGAGGCCCAAGGCACAGGAAACCGCTCCCGAATGAGTTATATTCAAACAAACGATAACAACGTTGGATTTCAGTCAACAGATACTGCTCCAGAATCCTCAGGCATTGCAAACTTCTGACATGCTATTTTTTTATTATTATTTTTTTGGCAAACCACTCATTGGGAGTAAGGCAGGGAGCAAACTGAATAAATAAATAAATGCTAATTTTCCAGATGGAGAGCAGTACAAAGACTGTAACCCAAAACATATTTGTGCCAAAAATACTACTTAAAGCGCAGCTCCTCTATTATGAAGCAACCCCATCAAGTGTCTTTATGGTCTTTTGAATGCTTAAACGCGCTCGAGAAAAAAATAAAATACTCACACAGTTGGTATATATTCTCCAGGAAATGCATTGGTTGTGTAACTGATGAGTAGGCATGTTTTACCTACAGCACTGTTAAAGAGAGAGGAGGGGGGAAAAAATCACATAAGAAATTATTCATGTGATGGAAAGAACAAGGAAGCCATTCAGCAGAGAAAACTAGCTGTTTATTAGCACTTGAATTTAAACAAGATAAATCTAATCCTTTAACTGCTATATGTTTATGATATATCTCTGCCAAGTTAGATAAAGGATTCAAAGTCTTTAAAATCCATGCTTGGCTGAACTCACACTTCAAATACACTTTCTTACAGACTGCTAACTTGTGGATCTTGCCAGCTTTTGCCAGCTGACCACAAACATAGAACATTTGACACTTGGATTTGGTGAATTTTCAGGAAACATACAGATGGCCGCTATGGAGGGCCGGTTACTTGGTGGGGATCTTAAACCTTTCTGCAATGTTAATTCAAGTTCTGAAGCCAGAGTTTATAATCCCAGCTTTGCGTTATTAGGCCATTTTAATTTTCTTAGCCTGCTGGCAGACTGCGATTTCTGGGGTTTGCAAAGTTCTCAAGATGAAAAAAGCCCGGGGCGTCAATTTAAAGCAGAATGTCTGTTTTGAAAGAATAGCTGCTTCCTGTGAGCCACGTGTGGGCTGAGTGGCTTAGCCTGCATTGCTGTGCATTTAAAGCTGTGAAGCCTAAATTAATGGAACAAGTGGAATTTCGTGTGGCAAGGAGAAAAGAGCCTCACCGCAGGGAGAAGTGTATCAGCAGAGTAAGAAAAACACCCACAAAGCACACAACATTTTAGGGGAACAGAGGTTTCATTTGAAGTCAGAGAGGATTGTATTCAAGTAAGGTCTCATGAATCGGTTCACTTCTCCTGGTAGTGAAAGAAGAGAGGAAACAATGGAAAGAGAACACATGTGCTATTTTCATCAACCAAGCCTTCAGAGCACAGGCCAAAGTCCTGCTGAATGCGCTGTGAAGGCGCCAGAGCCCTAATTGTACCACTCGGTATGGACTTTTGAATTACATCATTATTTTAAAGTAATGGATTGACAGAAGTTTTTTTTTTTTAATTTCCCTCAGCCGAAGTGAGAGAAAAGCAGGGCTATGAATTCAAGCATGAGGTCGCTGACATAGATGAACTGATTGCACTAAAATGAGTTCTTTTCTGTAATGCATCCATTGCTTTCCTCTCCTAATAACAAAAATTGGATTTTTCAGCTGCTCTGAAAAAAAAAACACCATTTCCACCTCCAGATAATGTCACGTTTTTTTATTGTTGTTGTTTGCTGTGGGTGGGAATTCTTAAGTCATTCTGGCATGACTGCAAGGCAGCCAGGAATTTTACTTCCAAATCAAAAAACTTAAAATTGCTAGAAGCTTTGAAAGTGTTTGATTCCAGGGGAAGGGGGGGGAAATAGGTGGGAGGCAGTGTCTTAAGTATAACATCAAAAGGTACATAGGTCTTCTGATATTCCCTTACTTGCAGAAGGGAATATCTCTAGCTGGGCTGAACTGTCCTTGGTGCTCTCTGAGGTTGTTGTTTTTTTTTTGCAGACGTTTCATTACCCAACTAGGTAACAATATCAGTGCTACAAGGGAGTCAGATGTGCTCTCTGTTTATTATCCTTCTAAGGTTGATGACGCTACCTAATGGGGAAACATCTGCAAGAAAACAACCTCAGAGAGCACCAAGGACCCCATGAAGTATAGTGGGCTGTACGTTGCAGGTTTCACGCTCCAATGAATGTGGATTTGCTTGCTGTAGCTTTTAACTGGACCTGTTCTTCCTGCCCTGCTTTTAGGATGCGACCTCCTCTGCTCTGGGATTATTATACCGTATTCCTAATACCAAATCAGCAATTTCATAAGTAAATAAATGGGGATTCTTTTCTCCTTCGACCTCTTAAAAGGTTTTTGAGTAGCAAATCTCTCTCAGGTTTCCTACAAGACAAGAAACCTTCAGAACCACTCCAAAATGTTGAAAAGAGGAATGAAAGGGTTCAGGTCAAGTGTAATGAGGCCCATTAAAGCAGCCTCCTCAGCGGTCATGCAGTACAAGGCAAACAGGTCGACGAAGAGAAGGAAATACCCACAAGGACAAACACATTTGTTCTTTTCTAAATATCCTGTTCAGCCCCGATGAGTCAGCTCTGTACTCAGTTCCAAAATGAAAAGTCTGATTTACCTAGATTCTGTAATGATCCTCCGGTTCAAGTAAACAGAACGCTTCTTAAGGAAGCCAAGTTTATTTCAGAGAAAAATGATGTCAATTCGGCTGGATTGTGTTAACTAGTCAAAGCCCGGAAGAACTGCAGGCAAACCAGAAAAGATGCAGGAATACAGAATAATGGCTAGTTTAATCCTGCAGAGGTTTTTACTTGGAAAAACAGGCTGACTCCGGAATTTCAACAGCTCCATTTATCGATTTACTTTCCTTGGGCCTGAAACACGCATAGAGATCGCATAACGCCCCTTCAGAAAATATAGACAATCCTGAGAAATCCCTTTGCTTACTTCACAATTAACATTTGAGGCCCGACGTTCCCAACCTAATAATTTCCATCAATACGTGTTGGACCTGAATTCTTATAATCCCCAGCCATCCAGCCAACGGTTAGGCTAGCTAGGGGGAAGTTCTGGGAGCGGCAGTCAGCACAAATGGAGGGTACTAATCTGGGAAAGAACGTTCTGGGCCCACAATGTAAAAAGCCAGCATTGGGATACCTCATCAGTCCCTCAACCAAAATAAAAAGCTGATTTGCAGCTCAAACATCCGCACAGAAGGCAGCCGACAGCAGAGGCTCCAAAATGGGACTGAATAAGCAATAGAAGACTATTCACTTTATTTGAAGAGCTGCTCTGCAAAGCAAGTTAATGGCAGGGTAGCTAAGAAACTTTCTCTCCTTTTGTCTTTGCACCCAGATTTTTTTTTTTTTTTGAGGGGGGGAGGAAGAGAGAAACCAGGAAAGGTCGCTGATATATCAAACCTCATTTCCTGAAACATGAGAGCATGTCAGCTTCTCAGCAAGGCCAGAACTCATAGAAAGGGGTGAATGCCTTAAATTACCACTGAAAAGTTGTGGGAAACTTTTTAAAGCCATTGTCTTGAAGTGTTGTGGGGGAAGAGAGGTCTCTGCTGTTGTGAGGGGCCGGGAGACAAATGGGTGGGTGTCTTAAAATAGGCTCCTTTTAAGCACATATGGTTCCAATTGGTGCAGGGAAGGAAGCACAAGGGCGTTTCTAAGTAAATAGTTGGGTGTTCTTTCCATTATCATTTTTTTCCTGTTTTACCTATTAGATCACGATGCCAAGAAGAACGCGGGGCCCAGACCCATGGTTTCTGATCTTGGCAATACTTTACATAGCGTTATAGAGTCAGGGATTACCCAAGCAATGTGGATTTCATCTTTTTGCTTCTCAGAATGGAGCCCACCGCTGTCTTTTGTAATGGTGAAAGGCAGATACTCAAGCAGGAAATCAATAAGGCAGTGTTCACCAACCTTGGCAATATTCAAGTCGATGGACTTCAAATCCCAGAATTCCACAGTCTGCAGAGCCATTGCTGAGAATTCTGGAAGCTGAAGCCGAACCTTGAATTTCCCATGGTTGGGAAGCTAAGAGTGTTTTTATTTTATGATGTTCAGATTCCTAAAATCCCACTATTGATACATATGCTGAGCTTGTCCTCCTTAAGAAAAAGAATACTAGAATGGAGGAGAGGTGGGGAGAAAATTTATATTCCACATTATGAAACCTCAACTACTTTTAAATTGTGTTCAGTTTACTGGGTGTGTTATTAATAGCCAAACAGTGAGCAAAACAAAAAATGCTAACCATCAGAAACAGACAGCATTAGAAACAATGACACCCGCTATTACAAAAGCTGCTTATTGGTCATAAAATCTGTAAATTGGGAGGCCTAGACAGATAAGGATAAAATTTTACCCCGATTTCATTCATAAAGTAAGATTTTTCAAACCGTCCCAAACTCTTTTAAGTTACATTTTAAAGAATCAGCAAAGATATTACGGTGTAAAATAAGGCATAAACAGAAGTAGTAATATACACTAATTGTTTAGCGATGTATTTCCTTTGGGAAACAAAAGCTGCACAGCCCAAATAACTAAATTTTGTGCACGATTTTCTCCCATGATAAACTGCACCAAATTCAACATAAAGAAAATATCTGGTAAATCCTCCTTCACTCTCAAGCCAAATCAAAAGTCAATAAAGGCAGGGCTGGAAAAAGTATTTTAAATACTGGAGAACTAGAATCACAGTTACGATATACTATCCAGAGCTATTAAAAAAAACCTTAAATTTTAGACATTTCACTTTAGGGGTGTGGCTGCCCAGGCATTTTTGAAAGTCATCTGGATCCCTTTGGAAAAGGAAAAAAAAACCCCTCTTTTCCAAAATTCAAATTCTAAAACTAAAAAACAAAAATTAAAAAACTAAGCCACATTTTCAATACCTGAACTGCACCATTTCCTCATTCTCAAAGGTGAGTTGCTACTCAACTTTAGGCAAATTGTAGACAAGGTTTCAGGGAAATGTTAAGAGTTCAAAATACGTAACAGCTTGACTCGTTATGTTAATATTAATAAAGTTGTGCAACCTCTGTAAGATAGAACATCCACAACTAATCTCACCATGATCCCCTTTAAAAAAAGTGTTCATCTTACTACAGTTCATTTCTTTCCATTTCCAAACTGATTCATCTCAAAGGCTCCATGCAGGAAGCACAACTTCTCCGAAAATATTTTGGGAACCTGCCAGTTGCTCAATAGGTCTGGCTTCTTTATAAAGATAGCTAAGAATAGTCTTAAAATAACTCCAGCCTTGGGGGGGGGGAAGTTTCTTTTGTTAACCACAAAACAAAGTGAAGTATCATATTCTTGAGGAACTGCCAAAAGAACGGCAAAAAGCAGCCCAACGCAGCACACAACAGCAGTCACTAAATTCTGGGCCCTCACCCCAATGATTAGGGATTCTGCCCATTACACACTTCAACAAAATCTACACACATATCTCCAACTCCACGTTTGAGCATTCCAAAGCCTCAGCAGCCTTGATAACTTTTCAGAAAAAAAACTACGGTAGGTCCTTGTAAATTCTGGGCTTGCTTACCATAGAAAAAAAGCTCTTTTTAAAGAAATAACTGTAGAAAATGTCTGTTCTCCCCTTTTAACTCATTCCCCAATGAGAGAACAAAGAAAGCCAGGAATCTTTCTATTGAGAAACTGCCCCACAGCAAAAGACAAAGCTTTAACCCTTATCTTACAATTTAAGGAGTGGCTTAGGCTTCACTTATTAAAATCGGCTTGATCAGGACAATTGAAATGATGCATAAAGAAACCATAAATCAGGATCAGGGGAAGGAAAACAATGTCAGGTAGGCCTCGCACTGGAGCCCAAAACTTCCATTGCTACGTCTGTTTTGCCCCATTAAAAGTGAACCACTGCCGTTCTTAAATTGGTAACACAGTGGTTAATCCGGCTTCCCCGTTGACTTTGCTTGTCAAGAAAGTCCCCAGAAGGTGATCACATGACCCAAGAACACCGCAACCCTTGTAAATATGAGTTAGTTGCCAAGCGTCTTAATTTTGCACACATGACTCTGGGGATGTTGTTAATGGTTGTAAGTGTGATAAAAGGTCATAACTCACTTTTTTCAGTGCTGTTGTAACTCCAAACGGTCACTAAATGAACTGTGGCAAGTCGAGGACTACCTGCAATGCTTCAAAGGTAGCCAAGCCTGAACACAATGCAGGCTGACTGTGCTTGGGAACCAGCCCTGCTGAAACACATTTCTCTGGCAGACAAGTCTACCTAGTTTAACACCGGTTTATGTAAAGTCTAGGTAGACTTGCCTTGGGCTATCTGGTAACTCACAGAGAAGTCCCAGCTCCCAGGAACAAATTGCAGAAATATCTGGGCTGCAATCTTGCATAGGTGAAGGAACAAGCTTCAATTAATCGAGTAATAATTAGACAGGATTTGGAGTAGGGAGGCCTAAAGCAGAGTAAAACTTATTCTAACTCTCCCAAGCAGCCTTCCTAACCGGGCGCTGGGAGATGGGCTGGCCTGCAAGCCCATACCAGCCCCACCCAGTGTGATTTTATTGTATCTCTTTATTGTAAAATAAATGCCCAAAATTGTAATCCAACCCAAACAAAGAACACTCTATCGGAGAAGGCTGCCCCCCAAAAAAGAAAAAGAAAAAAAAAGAGCAGACAATTAAAGAGACATACATTACTGGCATTTCCTGTAGCTAAAGGTTGGAAAAAAAGAGAAAGGAATGGAAACTCAAGTAAAAAGATGCCCTTCACAAGCTAATGGAAACCCCCCCAAAAATTGGAGAGGAGATAATAAAATAAAATTATCCAGAGTTGTTGAGAATCCGGCGACACACAACCCCTTTAGCCAATACATCATTTTTAAATGCATTTCCAAATCCTGTTGGCAAATATGTCCATACGTTTCCCTGCTCATTTGGCATTTTTTTGACCTTCCTCTCCCTGGTCCCCAAAAGTGCTTTTTTTGCCCCAAAAGGCAACGGGACTGTCTTGCTTTTTTTTGCCCCCCCCTCCTTCTGAAAACCTATAGCTTCTCTTCCAAGAAGCTTCTTCAGTTCTGCTTACCTGAAACTGGAGAAGCCTCTTGGATGAGAAGCAAAACGTTTTCAAAGAAAACCAAACAAACGAAGTTGCCTTTTGGAGGTGAAAAAAAGAAAGGAAAAAAAATAGCGCTTTTGGGAACAACCATGACCTGGATGATGGCGAACTCCCATAAACTCTATTTGTCTGAAATGGGTATGGGGTTTCCTGCCTGAGCAGGGGGCTGGACTAGATGACCTCCAAGGTCCCTTCCAACTATTATTATTATTATTATACACTTCCATCATTTTGAGACCTAAAATTGACCTAATATAAAGGCTACTCTATACAAAACCATACCCCACCCACCCCACCTGGGAAGGTTTAAAGGGGGGGAAACCCCACTTTTCTGCCCTCCATTGTGGCCAATTTAAACAAACCCCCCCCCCATTTTAAAGCACATTTTTGCATGGAGAAGAGGCGATCTCATCCTCACGTCTCTTGGAGAGGAGCCCCCCTTTGAGGGTCCATATTCAGGCCTGGGGGGGAGGATGAGGGGAGAGCTTGGATTCCCGCGGCCCCACCCCCGGGCTGGACTCCAACTTCCATAAGGCGCAGCCAGCGCTGGCCCGGCCGATTCGACTCCCCTCAGCCCCGGGGGGTAGACGCCAGGCGGCGGCGGCGGTGGTCTCCAGCACTCACCCGTCGCCCACCACCACACACTTGATGGCCTGCATCGGGGCGGCTGCTCGGTCGGGGCGAGCGTGGGTGGAAGGAAAGGCCCTGGGCGGCCTCGGCTTGTCTCTCGGGCTTCGGCTGCTGCCTCCCCTCGAAGGAACCGCAGTGAGGGCGCCGAGAGAAGGGCGAGGAGGGCGGCGGCGGCGGCGGCGGCGGCGGCGGGAGCTGAGGAGGCAACGGCCACCACCCAAAGCGCGGGGCGGGCGACTGAGGCGAGCGCGGAGGAAACAGGAAGCGGGCGCTCCGCTCACTTCCGGCCGCGAGCGATCCCGCGCGCGAACGACCGCCCCTTTTCCCCCCCCCTCTCTCAGGCGCGCCTTCCGGAAGGCCTTCGGAAGCACGCCGCACGGCGCCCGAATGGGGAGAAGGGCGGGGTCGAGGCGCTTCGGGAGCCACGCCCCCCCGCGCCTGGCGTGAGGGGGACGAATAGGTTCGGGAAGGCTCGGGTGTGGCGCGCGCTCCTCGCCGGCTGGCCTCGGGTTCGGGTCTTCGGTTAAATCCGTCGGTCTTCGCGCTGCGGCGACTCCTTTGTCTCCCCCTTCGGCTTTTTCTTTCGCTCTTGGCGGCTTCGGGTCCTGGTCGGCGTCGCTCGCGGGCGCCACGTTGGGGCTCCTGCCTGGCCAAGTTGTGGAAAGGAGGAAAAAGCCGGGGGAAAAAGGACTGGCTTATCACTCTCAGCCTTTGTTTGATCTTAATATAGCCACTGCAGTGATTACTTTTTCCTATTGCCGAAAATGAATTTCTGAGATTATGGTTGAACCCATGTTTGACTATGATTGAGTAGGGGGCTGGACTAGAGGACCTCAAAGGTCCCTTCCAGATTCTATTCTATTCCATTCCATCCCATTCCGTAATTCTATTCTATTCCAGTCTAGTTTGTTCCGTTCCCTTCCGTTCTAGTCTAGTCTAGTCTAATATTATTCTATTCTATTCTATTCATTGTTCATATTCCTATTATTCCCTCTTCTCTTTTCTCTTCTCTTCTCTTCCATTCCATCTTCTCTTCTCCATTCCATATTCTATTCTATTCCATTATTCTATTCTATTCTATTCTATTCTATTCTATTCTATTCTATTTCTGTTCCTTCCTATTCCTTTCTATTGATTAATGCACACCAAGTGTAAGCATAGTTTATGGACCTTCATGTTGTGTTGATAACATGATGTTGCCTAGTTTGGTAATGAAACGTCTGCAAGAAAACCACCAAGCTCAGCACCAAGGACTCCATAGTCTTCGTTGTCATCCTCCTCCTCTCTGCAAAGCCCACTCTCTTCTAGCACTGATGCTGTTACCTAGTTTGGTAATGAAACGTCTGCAAGAAAACCACCAAGCTCAGCACCAAGGACTCCATAGTCTTCGTTGTCCTCCTCCTCCTCCTCTCTGCAAAGCCCACTCTTCTAGCACTGATGCTGTTACCTAGTTTGGTAATAAAACGTCTGCAAGAAAGCCATCCAAACTCAAAAGCCCACCAAAGACCCCACATTCTTTCTCTAGCAACAATGGCCACCTTATGTGCCCACTTTTTGTATTAATAGCATCCACATTTGGCTCATGTTTTCACTGCATTTGCCAATGAAATGGTACATTGCTGTGATTTTTTTAAAATAGGCACACTGGCTGAGGAATTCTGGGAGTTGAAGTCCACAAGTCATAAAAGGGCCAAGTTTTATGCCTAAAATAAATCACAGCACTTGTTTTTCTACTAAAACCTCACAAGGGGAATAAAACTTTTAAAGAGATTTAAATCTTGTGTGTCTGATTGGCATTTGCATGCCACAGTCAACTAACTCAGAGCTTGCTGGGAGAACAATTTAAAAATGTATATCTGTTTCAATATCTTGATTTTTTTTAATGCCATTTTTATAATTGTTCTTTTGTTCACTTGCCGCACAACTGTCCAGAGCTTCTTTTGGCGAGATAAGCAGCTATACAAATTTGATTAATAAATAAGTTAATAAACAAGCCTAATTAAAGCTGAATGTGAAGCTGGAACATTAACATTGTTTAACACACTTTTATTTATCTTTCCGTATCCCTGGACTCTGGAGGTGAAACCGTTTCCGTAACTTAAATCACTTTCTCATTGTTTTACGTCAGATAGTCGAACAATAACAAAAACCACTCAAAGTTGTGTAAATGAAACTGAATGTCTCAACCATCCTTTATTGGGGCGGGGGGGGGGAACCTTGCTTCCCTATAAGTTGCTCCGTATTGTAAGTCTGGTAACGTTATTTCCTAAATTTCTGAAAGAAGGACAGCTAGTTCTTTTTTACAAAAAGGAAATCCGTTTAAAATACAGCTGGAGCTGTTCCGTAGGGGATTTTTAGCATGGTAACAAAAGGCATGATTAATGTATATGGGTGTGACTGCCAGAGTAATCACGCTGATGTATTTCTGGAAAAAACGACGTTGCCGAATGTGAAACTGAAGAGAATAAGCACGATTTTTATATAACCTTTTGTAAGATCTCTGTTTGCCTTTTAAAGATAAAAAAAAAATAAAGTTACAGATCCAGTTATAAATGGCACTGATGTTTACAGGTTCGAGTAAAACATTTTTGTAAATATTTAATGGACCTACAGTACAGTACGCTTCCATTTTCTCTGTTGCTATCATTAATCTATTTTCATTTAATTCATGCTGGGTTTTGGGGATCACCTTGTTCCTTTGTGTGGTTTGTGAACTCTGCTTGATCACCTCTTCTAGGAGTTTCCCAAGGATTGAGATCTCTATAAGGACCACTTTTCTATTTTTTAAAAAGACTGAAAGCATATAAGCTCTTCTCCAACTTTCTGATGCTTCCCATGTTCACAGGAATTCTCAAAGATTACAGTCAGGGATTCTGAGAGCACATCTGCCAGATTCTTTAGTGTCTTGACATCTGATCCATCTACCTTCGTTCAAAGCCACTTGGTCTCCTTTCATCACTTCCCTGCCGATGTTGACATACATTCCTCTACTGACTGCTTCTCTCCTTGGAACAAGTTCTAACAAAGTTGACCAAAATACAGATGCAAAAAGGGAATTAAGGCTTTCATCTTGTTCCCCATCTCCTTCTTGCCACCTTCTCCAGCCAGTGGCAGTGATTATTTATATGTTACTTATATGTAAGGGTGTAGGTCTATACCAGTAATGGCGAACCTTTTAGAGACCGAGTGCCCAAACTGCAACCCAAAACCCACTTATGCATCGTCCAGTGCCGGGTGAGTGTGGGCCATTGGCTGGGTGTGGCCAACTGGGTGGGCGTGGCCAATTGGGTGGGCGTGGCTGCGGTGGTAACAGTAGACTGGGTGGGATTAAAAAGTTCAATCTATCATTTCCAACTTTGCAAGAACTTTTTTTTTCCCCGCGAGAAGTTGAAATTGACTGATTGAACCTTTTTTTTTTTTTTTTGCACAGGGTGGCGGAGGCCTAAAGCAAAAAGGTTTTATAAAACCCAGCTGAAGGCCTAGGACTGGGGCGACGGCGCATGTGCCCACAGAGAGGGCTCTGAGTGCCGCTTCTGGCACCCGTGCCATAGGTTCGCCACCACTGGTCTATACGTATGTTGTATATAGTATGTTTTAAATGTGTGTTATGTAGGTGTACACTTTGAAAGGAAGCAACTAAATTTCATTTTTAATGTGTGCCATTAAAATGACAATAAAGGCTACCTAATCAGTTAACCAAACGTTTTGCAGATTTCCTGTTTGTTCTGCACATACCTTTTGTGATTGTGATTCTTGGTATTCTTCGCAAGCTTCAGCTCATTCCAGTCTTCTTCTAGATCCAGGCCATTTCCTGATAATCTGCATTTGTTACATGCCCCTATTTCCATTTTCCAAACTCATCCATTTTGCTTCTTAGATTATCAGAAAGATCTTTATGCAACCATACTGATGTTATCAGCGGTCTTCCCTTTTTCTTCCTCTTTGGCCTTAATCATCTCATGTTTCAGAACTTCCCATCCTCATCAGCAGTTTCCCTCTTCAAGATCTTCACCGATGGAGTCCTTCTACTTTTTCCAGTTGCTTGTGGAGGTCAGCTCTCTTGAAATCCAGAACATTCATCTGGCTAACATCAGTTCTTCCTTTTCCAAAGCACCAGAAGGCAAGACAAGAAACAATGGATGGAAACTAATCAAGGAGAGAAGAGACCTGGAATTAAGGAGAAACTTCCTAACAATCAGAACAATTATCGGCTTGCCTTCAGAAGTTGCGAGTGCTCCATCACTGGAGATTTAAAATTACACGGTCACGTTCTCCCACCTGTTGAGTCCAACTCTCTTGAAATCTAGAACATTCATCTGACTAACATCAATTCTCCCTGCCAGGAATATGGTGAATTCTAAAATTACAGGGTCTTGTTCTCCCAACTGTCCATCAACTTCCACTTCCTGGTAGCCAGTGTAACTCATCCCCTGGTTTTCCTTCTTTGCCTTTTGGACAATGAACTGGATGGGAGGGAACTATTGTCGTAGAAAGACTGGATTGGTCGAGGCGGAGCAACGCATTGTGACATAGGAATTGTGACATTGTCATCAGCAGCAAGATAGCATCCCGGTCACCTCTTTGACTGCATTGCTTTGATCTGTGGACATCCATCTTTCTGCAGGTGGGAGGCGGAGCCTATAAGACGTGGCTTGGCAGGTCAACAATGAAGATGGCAATTGTGCTGCTATCTATTTGGGCTGCCCGG
Organism: Bothrops alternatus; assembly: GCA_034064705.1. NCBI lineage: Eukaryota > Metazoa > Chordata > Lepidosauria > Squamata > Viperidae > Bothrops > Bothrops alternatus. The sequence continues at coordinate 192,225 of JARGCV010001155.1, read as the reverse complement.
CTTTCCCAGTCGGCAATCGCCAGTTCCTACGGGATCTTCTGTAAAGGATTGACATGGGCCCTCCTTGTCTTCTTTGAACTGGCCTGGAAATTCCGCATCAGATTCTCCTACCTGTACTTGGTCACTTCCATGCTATTCAACGCCCGACTACAGGTAATGTGGGGGGGGGATTCAACCCAGCAACCAAGCATGGTTCATCTCGTTATCTGCTTTAATTTTGCAATCAACTTGGGTTCACCCGTTGCTCAAGCCATGGCTTGTTCAGTCATGGTTCCTGAGCAAACCACAATACCTGGGCTGACATCCCACATGAAGCGGAAACCAAGACAACTCTACGAGTGTTTGTGTTGACCTCCTGGTTTACTGAAGCAATTCCATTTTCTGGGTTCAGGCTACCCATGTTTACACCACACACTAGCAGCCAAGTAACTTGAGTTCATTTATTTTCCGGGTTCATACAATATACTGGTTCCTACACTTAATAAAGGGGTTAGCTTTGCACACAATGCACACCAGGTCAAGCCACAGAAAGCAAAGTAACCCAGCGCGTACATGATGTGCATGCCCGATGACTAAACACGGAACATGAGTGAATCATCAGAGAATCACGAGCAACGGGCAAGGTATAACATGCCACCTAGTAGTAGATCCTGTTGAAATTGGAGCCTGCAATATTTACCTATGGCTAAGTCAATTTGTTAAGGTAATGCACCTGTCTAGACTTATCCTGTTGAATCACCAGGTAAGGGCTGTGGTGGCGCTGTGGTTAAAATGCAGCATTGCAGGCTAAGTCACTGCTCACTCCAGGAGTTCGATCCTGACCAGGTTGACTCAGCTTCCATCCTTCCAAGGTCGGGGAAATGAGGACCCAGATTGTTGGAGGGCAATAGGCTGACTCTAGAGAGGGCTGTAAAGCACTGTGAAGCGGTTCCTGCAACACCAGAGGATAGAACTGAAGTCTTCCCTATTTATTTCTTCTCTCCGATCAGGAACCGTTTATTACATACATATTGCTAGATTTTTGCCAGGCAACAGTTAACACTCGCAAACAAACCGTGAAGGATGCTGAGCATGGGTTAATGGCAACTAATCAAGGAGAGAAGCAACCTTTAGAACGAAGGAGAACCAAGGAACGGCTTTGCCTTCAGAAGTTGTGGGTGCTCCATCACTGGGTTGTGACATCACAGAATGCTTCCTGAAGTCTTATTGGTCGGAATAAGTGATTGTTCCCTAATAAATATTCTGCTATTTCATTTGCTGGAGGATGGCAAGGGACATGCAAGACTTAACTAGCAAGCCAAAGGGTTAAGTAGCAGTAATCTAGTTGTCGGAGGAAAGCGGAGGAACGTGAAACGTCAAGCAATGTAAGCCTTTGAAGTGTCATCACCTCCTTATCGTTAATTGGGAATCCTCTCCTGTATAGTTTCCAGCTGTTGGTTCTGGTCCAGCTCTTGTTTACTTGCCTGTATTTTCCCATTATTTTTGCTTGGTCGCAGGTACACATGGAGATCCATTAAATCGTGACTTATGCTGCAAAGGGAGGCCGCCAACGTACCCTGGGCTTCAGGACAATGCAGAGTGTCGAGGATCGAGTGACTCTCCTCTCTGCTCTCACTATGGCCCAGGAAGGGGACTTGGGACAGCAGCTGCAGGGAAGCGCCTTGGACCAGCCAGAAGAGATCCTTCACCTTCCAAATATCCATACCTTGATGGATCCCTCTCCTGCCAATAATAGCCATTTGCAGAAGGAATTCTTCTCCCTTAAGATCAGGAACTGTCCTCTGTTCAACGCTGTCCCGCTTCCCCACATTGGAAAAAAAGTCCTGCCCGACCTGAGCCAGGTCTCCAACAGGGCTGTGTCTTCCAAGGAATCGCTCAATCTGCATTTCTTACCGGAAAACCAGCTCTTGGAGAAGATCTTCGGCTACTTTGACAGCGCTTCAGTAGCAGCTTGGCAGGAGAGAGCTCAGGGTGTCCTTCGCGAGCTGGGCCACTGGAGCGCCTCCCGAGAAAACTTTGTACACTTTGCACACTTTTGGCTGTTTGAGCTCCAGTACGACCAGAAGCAACAGCTGTTGGAACTGGAACTGGGGATGATTGAAGATGAAGTGCATCTTGCGTTCCTAGAAGGACTGGACTCTAAGGACCTTCAGCCTTCGGAGTTGAGTTCCATCCTCTTGGTCGCCCTGAGTGAATATCCGGTGGGGTTGGCCAGTAACCAGCACCCCTACATTTTCCTAGATTACTTGAACCTCATGTCTTCGCCCGACACATCCGGATACAGGGAAATGCTTTCCAACATACAGTATCCCAGCAAAAACCCTCAGATCACTCAGTGGCTGCTGGCGATTCGGGAATTTGCCCTTGCAAATCTCTGGCACGCTATGGTCAAGGTAAAAACCCAGGTGGGAAATGGGGGTTGGGGGTGGGGTGGGCAGGGTTGCAAACTGGCTTATATGTTGCTGTTTTTAACGTTGTCCCTGTGTGAGACTGCATATACTGGTGTGGTTTAAGAACACCCAGAAAACCAGTATTAAGTAGCATTTGGGGGTTAGAGGGTTGGATAAAATTGGGACAGCATCTCATTAGCATCAAGGGGGTGAGGTTTCACCTTTTGTGTCTCTGAAATGTTGGCCATTTGCTATAGCTTTTTGCGTTTTTACTTGTTAGCAGAATAACAGAGTTGGAAGGGACCTTGGAGGTCATCTAGTCCAACCCCCTGCTCAGGGAGGAAGCCCTATACCATTTCAGACAAATGACTGTCCAATCTCTTCTTAAAAACCTCCAGTGTTGGAGCACCCACGACCACTGGAGAGACGTTGTCCCACTGATTAACTGTTTTAACTGTCAGGAAATTCCTCCTTAGTTCTAGGTTGCTTCTCTCCTTGATGAGTTTCCATCTGTTGCTTCTTGTCTTGCCTTCAGGAAACGCTCTGGAGAATAGGTCGACCCCACCCACCACCCCTCTTTTTTACTTAAGCAAAAGATGTGTACTGTGCATTTATATTTTTGAGGTATTTCAGGAGTCCATCAGAAGCATATCAAGCCTAACTTTCACCTTAAAGAGTACAGGGGTGTCTGTGTGTGTGGGGGGGGGAATGGGGATCTTATTTAATTATGGTTGCTATTTAGTTTGGCTTTCCCCACATCCTGTTCTTGGACCCTCAATGCTTTTGTGCTACACTCTTGAGCAATACTTTGGTGCCTCCTCAAGTAGAACAGAGAGAAACACTGAACAAAAATCACCATTTTGGAAACAGGGGGGTCTAAACACCCTGGAAAATTTTCTACTTCCACGTAGGGACTTTTGAAGCAAAGCAAAATATCTTTAGGAAAGGGAACAAGATAGATGACTGTGGTGTCCTTGGTGCTCTTTGAGCTTGGTGGTTCCCTTGTACCGGTAGATGTTTCTTTACCCAACTAAGTAACATCATCAATGCTAGAAGGGATTGAGAGCAAACCTGACTCCCTTCTAGCACTGATGAAATTACCTAGTAGGGTAATAAAACGTCTGCAAGAAAACAACCAAGCTCAGAGGGTGCCACGGACTCCACAGTCTTCCTTTACCTCCTCCTTCCCCTCCTCCTCCTCCTCCTCCTCCTCCTCCTCCTCCTCTTCCACTCCACAAACCCCACTCCCTTCTAACACTGATAATGTTACCTAGTAGGATAATGAAATGTCTGCAAGAGAACAACCAAGCTCAGAGAGCACCAAGGACCCCACCACCTCTGAGCTACGAATATTCTCTTCCATTTATAAATAACTGTCCCAGCTGTGACTGTATGTGCTTTTCTTACAATAATAATTTCTTTTTAGATGTTGACTATTAGAGAGATTTGAGAGTTAGGATGCACATTCACACACTAAGTGTCCCAACTTTGAAATTTAGTTCTATAAGGCATTGGTCAGTACCCAAATCTCTTCTGAAGCAGCCATCAAGGGTCCCACTTCGTCTCCCAGACAGGAAGCCACGGAAGTCATGAAAGAAAGGTAAGGAGATTGACACCTAAAGAATCTCCTTGACAATATGAATTTTCTGCAAGTAATCTTTGATTTATGACCACAGTTTGCAGTCATAAGTCGAGGATTGCTTGCGTCCTATTTTAAACTAGAGCTGATGCAAAAATCTTACATAGCATTTTAAACTAATATGTTTTTTTATTTTGGCTGTAGACTATTTAATAACAATAACAATAGCAATAACAAAGTTGGAAGGGAACTTGGAGGTCTTCTAGTCCAACCTCTTGTTCAAGCAAGAGAACCTGTCCTACACCATTTCAGGCAAGTGGCTGTCCAGTCACTTTAGTTTGCTAACTCTTGTCTGAGTTGCACTCACAAGCAACAGAGTCAAGACTGTTTTAATTATTCCTAATTAGACATCTTCTGTGGCCAAAAAGTTGGGTGGAAGAACAAGCCGGAGTCATTAACCGTGGTTTGCAAACTTAGGTTTATGAATTCACTCGTGAATTCAGACTGTAGCCGCAATTGTGCCTCGTCACCACTAGATGGTCCTAGGGATCAACTCCTAAAGCTGGGAGATTTTACTTCTTCATTGAGGCAACAATCTTACATTAAAATCTCTTTGATGCTGGGTTTTTGTTGTTGTTGTTGTTTTTTGCAAACGGTTTTAACGATTAATATCTTTGCTTTTCTCCTTCTAAGAGCTCTGCAGGCCGTCCAGTGGGGCTATGCTGATGTCTTGGATTATCTGGTCAGAAGTCAGAAGCTGGACCTGAGCATCGTGGATGAAAAGAGCCGCAATCTTTTATTTTTAGCCACTATTTATGACCAGTCTAAGATTCTGGAGTATTTTCTTGAAATGGTCAGTTGCCTGCAAGAAACCTGAATGATTGCAGATTTCCAAAAGATTGTGCAAAGTCTGGCTCAGCTTTACCCCAACTTGTTAGGGGGCGGAGAGTTGTCAAACAGAAGACCTGAAGAACATCAGACTAGAAGAGATACAGATGGGGATATTTGCAGATTTTAAATTGCTCTTCTCCCTGTCTTCCCCCAGTCCTCCTCTGTTCTTCCTGGTCCTCCTGCGTCCTTCCATCTTCCTGTCCCGGTTCTCCTCTGTTTCCCCCTCCTGGGCCCCCTGTCCTCCAGGTTGCCCTTGATCTCTCTGTGGCCTCCCATCCTCCTCTCTGTCCTTCCTTGTCCTTCCCCTGTTGTCGAGGTGAAATTTCCTGACACTTCTCCCAAAGGTGCTTTTCAAAACACAACGGGACTTTCTTTGCCTTTTCCTCTGAAAAAATTCCAAAGCCAGATTCACTCAACAGCTGTGTTGCTAATTTCACAAAAGCAGTGATTTACTGAACAACTGTGACAAGAAAAGTTGGTAAAATGGGGCAAAACGTTTCACTTAAGAACATAAGAACCTAAGAAGAGCCCTGCTGAATCAGGCCAAAGCCCATCGAGTCCAGCATTCTGTGTCACACAGTGGCCCACCAATTGTACATGGGGATCTTGAGCAGAAAGAGAAGGCAAAACCCTCCCTTTCCCTTGACCCCCAACAAATGGTACTCAAGGGAATCCTGCCTGCCTCAACCAACATAGAGGCGGCACATGGACATCCGTTTTAATAACCACCGATGCACTTGGCATCCATGAATCTATCTAGCCCTGCCTTGAAGCTGTCAAGGCTGACAGCTGTCACGACCCCTTCTGGAAGTGAATTCCATAAATCAACGACCCTCTGGGTGAAGAAATATTTCCCTTTATTTGTCCTCACTTTCTTAGCTATGAGCTTTAGGGAGTGCCCCCTTGTCCTGGTATTGTGTGATAGAGAAAAGAATTTTTCTCTATCCACCTTTTCTATCCCATGCATGATTTTATACACTTCGATCAAGTCACCCCTTAAACGCCGTCTTTCAAGGCTGAAGAGACCAAGGCGTTGCAATCTGGTTTCATAAGGGAGGCGCTCCATTTCCTTGATCATTCTTGTTGCCCTTTTTTGCACCTTTTCCAGTTCCATTCGCAACAGACATTCTGGGCTCAGCCAGTGGTGGGATTCAGCCGGTTTGCACCAGTTCAGCAGAACCGGTAGCTGATTTTTTGTTGCCCAGGCCCAGAATGGACGTCCGGAAGCGGCATCCACGCAGAAAACTGGTTGTTCACCTCTTTGAATCCCACCACTGGGCTCAACCCAAAATTGTAAGTTGTTACCTTGTATTGGAGATGTCAAGTTATGTTCTTTCCTGCTGATGCCTCGCATGTCTTGATTTGCAGGCTCTCCCCGTACCTGACATAAACCAAGCAGCCGAAAATGGGAACACCCCACTCCATGCTGCAGTGAACACTGGCAAAATGCACCTGATTTCTCTCCTTTTACACTACCCTGGAATTAACGTGAACGTCCAAAATCCCCAGTGCGATGGGGCAACTCCGTTGCACTTGGCAATTGTTTATGGTAAATATTAAATATTGCTTCCTGTTTTGGTCACCACGACAGAGAAGCCAAATTAAATCTCACAGCAGTCTTGGAATAAATGGAGAGAGAGAGAGTGTGTCATCTCATAAGATTTCTTTCTTTCTTTCTTTCTTTCTTTCTTTCTTTCTTTCTTTCTTTCTTCCTTCTTTCTCTCTCTCTCTCTCTTTCTCTTTCTTTCTTCTTTCTTTCTTCTTTCTTCTCTTTCTCCTTTCTTTCTCTTTTCTTTCTTTCTTTCTTTCTTTCTTTCTTTCTTTCTTCCTTCCTTCCTTCCTTCTCTCTCTCTCTCTCTCTTTCTCTTTCTTTCTTTCTTTCTTTCTTTCTTTCTTTCTTTCTTCTTTCTTCTCTTTCTCCTTTCTTTCTTTCTCTTTTCTTTCTTTCTTTCTTTCTTTTTTTCTCTTCAGGGCATCTGGGAATTTGCTATTTATTGCTGAACGCTGCCGCAGATGTGAACAGTGTCATGGCAGGCCTGACTCCTCTGCAGCTTGCCGAAACATTTGGGAATGAAACTGTCACCGGCTTGATCAAAATGCATGTGAAGAAAACTCAGCTGGAAAACACCATCTTCGCTCGATCCGCCTCCGAAGGAACTCCTATTGAATTTTAAAAAAACACGTCTTTTCTAGTTTTATGTTTCCCTTTTTATAGTAAAGCTTCTTTTCAAACTGGGGATGTCTTTTTCTTTCAACCTGTTGTGTCGTTGTTGATATGCATTCCAATCACACCTCGTCACCTTCTAAATTCCGTTAGTGCTACCCTCTTGAAGGTGATGTCTGGATTTTCTGGTCGTGCGAGTTTCGCAATTCAACTTGGAGGCAACGGAGAAACGGGTGGAAGAAAAATTAAACTGCTTTGTTTTGTCCAAAACATGAAGCAAGCCAAATGGTGATCTTGTCCCAGAGCTTAGGTTGAACTGTAAACCTTTGTGTCCCTTACAAGTAGAGGAAGGACTGAAGGTTGATCTCTTGGAAGAGATAAATTAAAGTTCTTCCCTCTCTTGATTTACAACTTGTGCCTCGATGGGGACACAAACACGGTCTTTACCGTTGGACCAACCCTATAGACCATTTCCTATGCTCCATCAAGAACAAACCATGGTCTCTCTTAAGCAGCTCTTCCTTTTTTTAAAGAAAACATTGGATTGGTCATTAACATATGTTGTCAGACATATGGAAACAGGAAAAGAAGGTATCAGGAATAGTGTCCCAAAAGTGATCTCCCAAGGACTGAAAAAGCAAAACCCCCAGGAAAGTCCAGTTGCCTTTTGGAAAAGCACTTTTGGGACAACCCAGATCTGGATGATGGAGAATCTCCATAGACAATCAGGAATAAGTGGTTTTTGAGGACGAGGTAGAGGGTGGGCTGATAAAAACCAACATGCAACCTCTGAAGGAGGTATCTAGGTTTGTTTCCAGCATTTGCTGACCTCAAAGAAGGTTTCGTTTTGCTTTTAAACCCAGGATCAAAGAACCAAGTTGTCTCATTTGGGCAAGTTGTATTTGTAAAATAAATGTCCAGGATTTTCCTCAACCTCTCATCCTGGTGGGGGTTTTTTTTTGTTTTTGTTTTTAAATGATCAGAATTATTCACTTTGAAGTTGTATTGTAAGGACTGTGGCATGCATGCAAAGTTTTCTTTGGTTGATTCGATTAGTTTCATGAAGTTATTTTCGAAGGGGCTTCCAGCAGATGTTCTTCAGCAGAAGAATGTGAGAACTTGCGCAGCACGTAGGTGGTCTACGGAGACCACGAAACCACGGTTGGAAAATAAGAGTGTCAGTATTGACTGAAGATCTCCCACGTCTTAACCTTGGCAGACGGCTGACTCACTGCTCAAGCACAAAGCTTTGGCCTCGTAAAGCCCTTGTGAAAGTTAGATGTTAATATGGATGCCTTTTTAATATGCAAAACAATGAGCAGTCCTGAGAGAGGGAGAGAGGGAGAGAAGGAGGGAGGGAAAGATGGAGGGGGAGAGAGAAGAAGAGAGAGGGAGAGAGGGGAGGGAGGGAGAAAGAGAGAGGGAGAGAAGGAGGGAGGGAAAGATGGAGGGGGAGAGAGAAGGAGAGAGAGGGAGAGAGGGGAGGGAGGGAGAAAGAGAGAGGGAGAGAAGGAGGGAGGGAAAGATGGAGGGGGAGAGAGGAGAGAGTGGGAGAGAGGGAGAGAGGGGAGGGAGGGAGAAAGAGAGGGAGAGAGGGAGGGAAAGAGAAGGAGAAATAGGGGGAGGGAGGGAGAGGGAGAGAGAGGGAGAGGGAGGGAGAGAGAGAGAAGGAGAAAGAGGGAGGGAGAAGGAGGGAGAGTGAGGGGGAGGAGAGGGAGAGAGAGATAGAAAGAGGGAGAGAGGGAGGGAAGAGGAGAAAGAAGGAGAAATAGGGAGAGGGAGGGAGAGAGTGAAGGAGAAGGAGAAAGAAAGAGGGAGGGAGGGAGAGGGAGAGAGGGGAGGGAGGGAGAGAAAAAGAGAGGGGGACGGGACTTTGCTTGTCAGGACCTCCCCTGGGACACTCTGACCATCATAAATACCAGTCAGTTGCCAAGCATCTGAATGTTGATCACGTGGCCCTGGGGAGGGATGCAAGTGTGAAAAAAAGGGTCCTTCCCCTCACTTTTTCCAGTGCCGTTGCAACTTCAAAACGGTCACTGAACGAACAGTTGCAAAGCCGAGGACCGCCTGTGCCATACAACACAACATCACACCATACCAGCTGCCCCCAATTCTTTTTACAGCTTGCTTGGCCAGACTGATTTGGGGCCCCACTTTTGCAGTGGCCCCAAACCCCCCACAATCCGCTCCTGTCCAGAGTCCAGCCGGAATTCGCCGTCCCATGTCCCCCCCACCCCCACCCTGCCAGAAACACCCCCCCACACACCCCCCTCTCCGTTAACCAGCCCCCAAATCAGGGTACCCCTCAAGAATCCTAAGAGAAGAGGGAGGATGGACGGGGAGGATGCTGGTCCTCCCCCAGACCCGCATCCTCTTTGGGTGGGGGGGGGAAAGAGGGGCTGGGGGGGGAATCCCCATCTGGTCCGGGCGTCCCCCTGGGCTGCCCCCTGGCGGCGGCGGCCGGAGATGCCCCTGCAGGAGCCGAGCGGAGCGGAGCAGCAGCGCAGGCGGGGCAGAGGCGGCGGGAGGCGAGGCGCCGTCCGCCCATTTCCGCGGGGACGGCGGCGGGGCAGGGGAGCCGGGCGGGCCGAGCCAGCCAGCGGCGGCTGCAACAGCTGCAACAGCTGCAGCAGCGGCGCTTTGCAAGCGGCTGAGCCGAGCCGAGCTGCTGCTGCTGCTCCGGGGCTGCTCCGGGGGCGACGCTGCCCCACCATGGACGAGGACGGAGGAGGAGGCGGCGGAGGAGGAGGTGGAAGCGGTGAGCCAGCCAGGCCGGCCCCGGCCGGCGCTGCCTCCGAGCCGGGCAAGCCGCTCGGGCGAAAGGTGGCTGGGGGGTTGGGGGGGTGTTCTATTCCACCCCCCCTCCGTCCCGCACCCGGGCCAGGCGAGAGTGTCTCTGAGCGCGGGCAGAGGGTCTCCCCAAGATTTCACGCCGGGCATTCTTGGGGGGGGGCGTCTTTTGGGGGGGGCTGGAGAGGAGGGAGTTGCAGATGGAGGGGTTTCCCCTTCCTCCGTCCCGCGCCAGGGCCCTACCAGAGTGCCTCTGAGCGTGTGCAGAGAGGCTGTTCCCAAGATTTCACGCCGGGCATTCTGGGGGGGGGAGGGCGCCTTTTGGGGGAGCTGAGGAGGAGGGAGCCGCAGATGGAGGGGTCTGTCGCCCTCCGCCCCGTGTCGGGGACGGACGAGAGTGCTTCTGAGCGCGTGTAGAGGGTCTCCCCAAGATTTCACGCCGGGCATTCTTTGGGGAGGAGCGCCTTTTGGGGGGGGGTGCTGGGGAGGAGGGAGTTGCAGATGGAGGGGTTTCCCCTCCTCCGTCCCGCACCGGACGAGAGTGCCTCTGAGCGCGTGCAGAGGGTCTCCCCATGATTTCAGGCCGGTCATTCTTGGGGAAGCTGGGGAGGAGGGAGCTGGGCCGGGAAGGGGGCGGCAGTTTGGGAGGTATTTTTTTTTAGGGGGAAGGTCGTGAACACGCTTCAGTCGGTTCCCATGTTAAAAACAGCCCGGCGAGTAGGTGAATCAGCGTGTCAGAGGCGACCCCGGGTGAATTGCAAAGTCGGAACAGAAGAGGCTGAGTGGCATCTCTGGCCAGGGTGCCACTGTACCAATCAGCCACTCTGTTCCGGGTCAGGGATGATGGGAGCTGGAGTCCAGTTGAAGCCACGGGGCCACTGGCATCCTGTGGGTTAATATTGGCTGCCTGCTATTAATAGTTTTCTGGAAAGAAAAGTGATGGTTTGAATGGGAATCATGTTCTGTGCATTTGGGTCTGAGCCCTAGATTTTAGAACCCCCTCTCCCAATTCTCAGCCCATTCCCCCCCTCCCCGTAGACCCTGCCCCACAACCTTTATGTCTTTATTTCTGCCCGCGGAAGGGCTCGGAACCAGATTGCCTGTGCTCTTTTCTTTTTGTCCATTTTGTGCCTATCGTTTCTGACGCTCAGAATTTGATCTCGCTTCTCGTGGCCTGAATTGAATCGAATTGATTACTAAAATGTCCCCTTACTCTAAACTTCTTATTCTGCTTGGCTTGTGAAAGATCAACTTGCTTGGCATCTTTTTCGGGATCTTCTCGATGGCGATAAGCCGGCGTTGAAAAATTGAAAATAACTGACTAGGCCTTTTTCTCCAGGCATTCCTTCTTCTGTTGATTGCTGACTATGATTAGGGACAAAAAAAAAAAATTGGCCTTTGTTCTCCTGAACGGCCAGAGTTGCAGTCACTGCAGTTTCTGTCCAGTTTCACACACATATACATATATTTTAAAAAACACACACACACACCTCTGAATTAATAGGCTGATGTGTTAAAGAACAACCTTCCCCTGGATTTGCACAACAATCTAAAGGCCAGACAACCTTCCTTCGTCTGCATAGCATCAAAGCCTGCTAATCCATATTTGTGAGATTGGATCTGTTTTTTTAATTCCTCGCTGAGAATAAAAGCCTCTGTAGCTCAGCACATCTGCAAAAGCAGAGATGCCCAGACCTATTTATTTCTGGAGAAGTTGTATTTTGTGGTCAAGCTGTAATTAAGTTGTCTTTGCTTAGTTATCCAGGCAGAGATTCCCCTAAAACTGTCGCAACCAAGGGTGTCCCCAGGGCATGGTCAGAAAAGTCAAGATGGTGGTGACAAATTGCAAAAGCCACTTTGGTCTCTAGTGGCTAAGGCGGCAGGCTAGAAACCAGGAGAACTAGAGTTCTAGTCCTGCCGTAGGCATAAAAGCCGGCTGGGTGACTTTGGGCCAATCGTCAGGAGACTGAGAGTTTTAGTTCCAACTTGGGCATGAAAGCCAATTGGGTGATTTTGGGCCAATCACCAGGAGACTGAGAGTTCTAGTTCCATTTTAGGCATGAAAGCCAATTGGGTGACTTTGGGCCAATCGCCAGGAGACTGTGAGTTCTAGTTCCATCTTAGGCATGCAAGCCAATTGGGTGACTTTGGGCCAATCGCCAGGAGACTGTGAGTTCTAGTTCCATCTTAGGCATGAAAGCCAATTGGGTGACTTTGGGCCAATCGCCAGGAGACTGTGAGTTCTAGTTCCATCTTAGGCATGAAAGCCAATTGGGTGACTTTGGACCAATCGCCAGGAGACTGTGAGTTCTAGTTCCATCTTAGGCATGAAAGCCAATTGGGTGACTTTGGACCAATCGCCAGGAGACTGTGAGTTCTAGTTCCATCTTAGGCATGAAAGCCAATTGGGTGACTTTGGACCAATCGCCAGGAGACTGTGAGTTCTAGTTCCATCTTAGGCATGAAAGCCAATTGGGTGACTTTGGGCCAATCGCCAGGAGACTGTGAGTTCTAGTTCCATCTTAGGCATGAAAGCCAATTGGGTGACTTTGGTCTAATCGCCAGGAGACTGTGAGTTCTAGTTCCATCTTAGGCATGAAAGCCAATTGGGTGAGTTTGGGCCAATCGCCAGGAGACTGTGAGTTCTAGTTCCATCTTAGGCATGAAAGCCAATTGGGTGACTTTGGACCAATCACCAGGAGACTGTGAGTTCTAGTTCCATCTTAGGCATGAAAGCCAATTGGGTGACTTTGGACCAATCACCAGGAGACTGTGAGTTCTAGTTCCATCTTAGGCATATATGCTAGGTGGGTGACTTTGAATCAGTCCCTCAGCCCAAGCCAACTTACAGGGTTGTTGTTGAGGGGAAAATAGGAGGAAGAGGGACAATTAGACTTGTTTGCTGCCTTGAGTTGCTTATAAAAATAAATAAATAAAATAAAATTCAAGCGCACCCAACCGATCCCTGCCTTTCCTTCTCCTCCTTTTGAGTATGGATACCCCCATTCCCGCTCGCTTTCCAATGCCTTTTCCAAACATTCCAGCCGTTCGCCCCCATCCACGCCCTCCCCCCCCTTGGCTTTCTCCAGACGGGGTGGGCCAAAGACCCCTTTCCAGATGCCTCTCGTTTATCAAGCAGCCGCTTGTCAGGAGAAATGCCACCAATTCTGGACTTTCTGCAGTTATAAGGGAGCCCTTTGGGCAAGTCCAGCTGTAGAGAGCCTGGTCCGATTCGGGCTACTCCATTCATCAGGGAACACAATTCAGATTTTGTTTTACAGGCAGTATCCTAAATGATGGATTTTCTACCCCTGCACTGCGTTGTTTCCCCCCCTGAAAGGTCAACTGTTTCTGAAAAGTAGAAAAATGAAAGCTTACTTGTTTGGGAGTCGTGTCAAGGGTTGGAAAAAGCAATGAATGAATGCTTGATTAGGCCTGGATATAAAGATCCTATAGAAATGGAGAAAGGTGGTTAGAGGGCCATTGGGCTGGCTGGAAGCAGCTTTCGCACAATGCCACGATGCTGGTGGCATCCATGCCAAGTATAAATGGTTGTTTCTTGTTTTGGGACATAGGACAACCATTGTCTGGTGTTGGGTTTTTTTTCTCTTTGCTGGTTGGATGCGCCCAAAATATTGTTACTTTGGACACTGCCAATCGCTGTTCCAGTTTGTACATCTTACTAAGGGTTTATTCAATCGTGATTCGTTCAATCGGCCATTATGTGGCTGGTTAAACTTTCAGCGTAGGGGATGTGTAAGAAGCCTCCAAGATTTATGACTTTAAGGGATCCCTGGACCCATCAGCCATGCTGGGTGGATTCTTCCAGAAGTTTTGATTAAGGCAAATAGTGGCTTATGGTGTGATGTGAGAACTGAACAAGTACGTGATCCTTTTTATATGTCGCACTAAGGCAGTGTTTCTCAGCTTTGGCAGCTTTCAGATGGGTGGACTTCAATTCCCAGAATTCTCCAGTCAGCACCTAACCAACTCCCAGAATTCCCCATGCTGGCTGGGGAATTCTGGGAGTTGAAGTCCACACACCTTGCCGAGGTTGGGAAACCGTGCACTAAGCCATCTGGGATCTGTTTCAGTTTGGTTTAATCTATTGCTTGAATATAGTCAATTTAGCTTCCAAACCATAGTTTCTGGCTCAATGTATATAAACTTGGCCTGTTGTGCAAATAATCACTCAAGATAGCTACAGTTATTGCATGTGGAAACTCGGGCATCACGCCTTTTATGTTGCAGAATTCGATTTGGCTTCCTAGTTGTCATTAAACACAGCCAGAATTGCTGGAGACTTAGTCCAGGTTTCTATAGGCACTTAAGCAAAATGTTTGCAAACAACTCTCATAATTAAAACAGGATGTTGGTGGTGGTTTGTTGTTTTTAGTACCTTTTTGGCGGTATGTCCAGCTGTGAAGTTATTTCCGTGCTTGAGTTTCAGGTGGAAATTTTAGTCAAAAAATAAAAGCAGAGGCCGACACTGGTTCAGTACGATATTGAGTTAATGTAGGGAGGACTTTAGAATTGATCCATTTAGGATCAAGTTTCTTTCCTTGATCACATACAATGTTTCATCTTCAACCTTCTAATGTTTTTCCTCGTCAAATGTAAATATTTATATGAACCAAACCAGATCATTATTACTGCTTCACAGTGCTTTTACAGCCCCCTCTAAGCGGTTTACAGAGTCAGCCTGTGGCCCCCAACTATCTGGGTCCCTATTTTACTGATCTTGGAAGGATGGAAGGCTGGGGCAACCTGGAGCCAGTCAGGATCGAACTGCTGGCAGTTGGCAGAATTAACCTGTAATACTGCATTATAACCACTGTGCCACCATGGCAGAAGGGAGGGAGGGAGGGTGGGTGGGGAGGGGAGGGGAGGGAAGGAAGGAATAGCAATAGCACATAGACTTATATACCGCTTCAAGTGCTTTACAGCCCTTTCTAAGTGGTTTAGAGAGTCAGCCTCTTGACCCCAACCATCTGGGTCCTCATTTTCCCGACCTCGGAAGGATGGAAACCTGAGTCAACCTGGAGCTGGTCAGGACCGAACTGCTGGCAATCGGCAGAATTAGCACTGTGCAATACTGCATTCTAACCACTGCGCCACCACCGCCCAGGACTGTGTTTGCTTCTTTTGGCAGCTGCAGTATACAAGATATGAGTATAAATATAGATTAAAAGGCCCTTAAAACGGGCACGTTAGAGAGGCATGCACTGGGCTTTTTCCAGTGAAGTGGCATGACTCTGCTCACTGGGATGGGGATCTGTCACATCTGTCCGTCATTGCCGAGAGGCGCATGAGTAATGGTGGCTTTGCGGCAAGCATCCGATGCAAGAAACCGGGTTCCGAAATTTAGTAGGTGTGGTGCACTTATCTCGAGGAGAAGAGGAAAAATATGCAGGCATGAATCAAAAGCATGCGAGCAAGGAGTCTCTAAACAAACAGTGCTTACCATAGATATCTCCCGCATCTATTTCCCCAGCTGTTCAGACAGCTGCAGATCGGAAATACCGATGCGGGTTGCAAAGAAAAAAGCAAACATAGTATTAGTGTTGCTGGAAGTCTTTCTTTCTTTTCTTTTTTTTTGTCGACTGCCGAACTGGAGGGCCAAAGAGGGGAATAGAAAAAGGACTGGATTAGCAATCACAACAATGAAGCTTTCTATCTTTAAAATATTTCTGTGCTCTGGATTTAAAAATAATCACGGGGTGGATGTCTAACGCAGCTTGCTTAATTTAAACCAAGAATGTGGGACTAGGGCTCACCTCTAATGCAAGCTGAGTTTTCGCAACAGGCTAAAAAAGGTGGATGGTTTGAGGATCAACAGTTATTGAGGTTTGCAAATTGTGCTTTGGGCTTCGCCAGAGGCAGCCAACCTGGGACAGGTAGGGCTTAAGTTACGTTCATCTAGTGACTTTTCAAAGTTACAACGTAACTGGACACAGAGAGATCTTCCAAATTCAGGGGTTTTCCAGCTAAGAACAGTAGAAATAACCCCTATATAGGGAAGGTCTTTCTGTGTCCAAAAGAAGACAGAGGAACATCTGGAAGTTTTATGTCCCTTGATGGAGCTACAGGAGAAACACCATGCACAGCTCACTTTTCCCCTGGTGTTCTTTTAGTTGGGGCAAACCTAATGAATTTATTTTTTCCCCTTCCTAAGTCTGTAGTGCAAAATCAACTTTCCTTTTATAGCTGTAATTGTATAGAATCATAGACTGGAAGGGGGTTAGTCAATTCCCCTTCATGCTCTATGCCAGCAGTTCTCAACCTTTTCTGGGGCTCGACCCCGGCCTGCATCGCGCATGCGCGGCGCGACGGCCCGCATCGCGATAGGGAAAAAATGGCCGACCAAAAACAAAATGGCCGACCCCAAAAAAATGGCCGACAAAAAAAAAAGGCGGACTGCGGTGCTTGGCGACCCCCGTGAAATGGTCGTTCGACCCCAAATGGGGTCGCGACCCACAGGTTGAGAACAGCTGCTCTATGCAATAATCCAATTCAGAGCATCCCTAATAGCTAGTTGCCTGACGTCTTTGTGAAAACATCTCAAGAAGATAGACGTTCTTCCTCTTTTCTAACTTTGAACTGGCTTCTCCTGTGGTTATTGCTCTATCTTAGGGTTTCTTGACTGTGATAACTTTGTGATAGGTGGATTTCATCCCCCAGAATTTCTCAGCCATATCTTATTGTGGAGGATGCAAAATGCTGGTCTGTCTCCTAAATTCTACAAAGAGAAGACGTTTTTGACCTTCCTCTTGTGTGAACCACTCCAGTTGATTCAGCGACATACAAGCGCCCGAGATAGAAACACATCAAATGCTGTTGTACTGTTCATCCTCTTCGTCCTTTTCAAAGTTTTTACAGCTGCTTCCTCAATATCTTTAGAGCAGACTTCCGTAAATCTGGTGCTTTCTCAAATTCGTCGGATTTTTAACGTCCAAATTCTCAGGATGCTGGAGTGGGTGAGTGTCTGGTTGGAGAAAGCTGTTTTGCAAGTGATGGCTTGACATCACCGTAGTGTTCTTTGCTCGTTCAAGAGAAAAAACATACACACCTCACCAATAGAAGAGAATATTGGTAGCTCAGGACTGAACTGTTGGGTCCTTGATGCTCTCTGAGCTTGGTCGTTTTCTTGCAGACGTTTCATAATATTACCAATGCTAAAAGGGAGTGGGGCTAGTGGAGGAGGAGGAGGAGGAGGAGGAGGAGAAAGGAAAGGAGGAGCAGGAGGAGGGTCCTTGGTGCTGTCTGAGCTTGGTTTTCTTACATATGTTTCATTACCCAACTAGGCAACATAATCAGCCTTCCTTCCTTCCTTCCTTCCTTCCTTCCTTCCTTCCTTCCTTCCTTCCTTCCTTCCTTCCTTCCTTCCTTCCTTCCTTCCTTCCTTCCTTCCTCCCCTACCTCTCCTTCCTTCCTTCCTTCCCTCCCTACCTCTCCTTCCTTCCTTACCTCTCCTTCCTTCCTTCCTTCCCTATCTCTCCTTCCTTCGTTCCTTACCTCTCCTTCCTTCGTTCCTTACCTCTCCTTCCTTCCTTCCTTCCTTCCTTCCTTCCTTCCTTCCTTCCTTCCTTCCTTCCTTCCTTCCTTCCTTCCTTCCTTCCTTCCTTCCTTCCTTCCTTCCTTCCTTCCTTCCTTCCTTGTCTAATATGGCCACGTGATTTTGTATCCGGCACATCCTTCATTTATTTCTTTGGCTTGCTTGAAACAGAGAGTCAGCTGCAGCTGCTGTGGGGGAAACATATTCTCTTTTCTTCTCTTTTTAAAAATAAATACGGCGTTTGTTTATGAGTACGTCTGTGTCATCTGAAACTTCTTCGGCTTTATTTCGTGAGGGTTCTTTTGTACCGTTCAATTGGCGGTGGGTTGATTTGGGGGGGGGAGTTGAGTTCTCCATTTTTTTAAAAAAAAAGAAAGATGAGCATTTTTTTAAAAAAAAATTCTTTTATTAAAACAGTCAGCATTGAACATAAAATCATAGTATGCATCAATCATCATAGCACCTGATATACATCACTAAGTATTAATCTTTATAACTGTCTGGTTTGGTAAACATTTTTCATTCCTCACATCAAGCCTCAGCTAAACGCCTGTTACAATTTATTTGATTGGTGTTTCTCTTTTCTATAGTCTATCCACAGTTTCTAGTTTATCACATATTATTCATCTCAGTATTAGTACAATCTTTTATGATCCCTAACCAAAAATCCTGAGGTAAAAGTTGAATAACCTGAGGAAAATCTTGTTTATGGTTTATCTACTATATCTAGTCTATCACATATTGTTCATTCACGCTTCTGAGTTAACTTCGTCTCAGTAATAGTGCAATCTTTTATAGTCCCTAACCAAAGATCCTGAGGTAGAAGTTTCATAACCTGAGATAGAAATTCAATCCGCTTTATCAATATTAAAGCAAACAACATTAAGCATAAGATCATATTAAGAGGCTTTCGTCATATAACATAGGCATACAACATTAGGTGTTAGTCTTTATAAACATTTGATTTGGTAAACATTCTTCCCTCTTTACGTCGAGCCTCAACTAAACGCCAGGTGCTTTTTGTTTGATTGGTGTTTCTCTTGTATATAGTCTATCCACTGTTTCCAGTCTGTCAAATATTGTTCATTTGAGCGATCTTTCAAGTATGCCGATATTTTCGCCATTTTCGCCAAATTTGTTACTTTCACAGTCCATTCTTCTATAGGCGGTATTTCTGGATTCTTCCAGTATTGTCCCACCAACAATCTGGCTGCTGTGATCAAGTTCAAAAATCAGCTCGTCTCTGAAACCGCAGCAGTGGAGAACTACACGAGTTGGGAAGAGGATGTTCTCAGGGTCAGAAGAAATAGCTCTGATGAAGGCAGAACGTTAATGGAGTCAGGGAGGCTCCTGGAGGGAGTAAATTAATCAACTGCACAATCAGTAGCTTGCCTCTTTTTTGCATGTGTGCAAAGCGGGTTTGGGTGTCTGATCCAGTGCATAGCATACACAGGTAAGCAGGGTAGAAGTAAGCAAATATTTGTGAACAACATTCCTCACCAACAATAGTCCTTCCCTTGGACAGAGGCAGAATAATGGTGTGCAGTTGTGACGCCAGGGACTGATGTAACGTTCATACATATGCGACAGCTAAGAAAAAGTTTGCAGTGGCAGTTTTAATTTTGGCGTGTCCTGTTTCTCAGTGCTTCACCTCATAGCTTGGACAGCCTTTGGAGGTTTAATTCTTTCCTCCTCCTCCTCCTCTTCCTCCTCCTCTTCCTTCCTTCCTTCCTTTCTTCCATCCATCCTTCTAGCACTGATGAGATTCCCTATTTGGGTCATGAAATGTCTGCAAGAAAACCACCAAGCTCAGAGAGCACCAAGGACCCCATAGTCATTGTCCTCCTTCCTTCCTTCCTTCCTTCCTTCCTTCCTTCCTTCCTTCCTTCCTTCCTTCCTTCCTTCCTTCCTTCCTTCCTTCCTTCCTTCCTTCCTTCCTTCCTTCCTTGATGAGATTCCCTATTTGGGTCATGAAATGTCTGCAAGAAAACCACCAAGCTCAGAGTGCCCCTCATTCCCACCCCGAGCTACAAATATTCTCCTTTATAAGTCAAGGCCTACCTATACGTAGGAGTGTTTACTGAAGTATAAAGGGTGGAAACGTGTTTTTAAGCTCCAGAGCCATGAGATAACATTCGGAAGTGGCTCAGACAGACACCTCCCTAATCTAATAGAATATTAAAAAGCAGAGGAGACGCAACACAATCAGGAGAGCACAGTTCTGTTTTTATAGCCAATCTCAATCAATGTAGCTTTAGCGTTCCCCGTGGAGTTGGTTTCCTGGTATGGTCTACTCTACGTAGTGGGGCTAACCCATATATTTTTTCCATGCATGGAGAAGATCTGTGTGCAGAAGTGAACTTTGTATTATTTGCAGGTGTGTGTTTGGAATGCACATGCTATGCCTACAAGGACTGTCGCAAGCCCATTTAGGCAATACTGAGTTAATACAGTTTTCCCACTGGGATACAAGCAGGTAGGGAAAAATGCGGGTTGTGGGATTAGAAATTCAACCCAAAATTTTTGTTGCTAAGCGAGACATTTTATTAAGTGAATTTTGTCCCATTTTATGACCTTTTCTGCCACGTTGTTGTGTGAATCAGCACAGTTGTTAACTTAGTATCACAGTTGCTAAGTGAATCTAGCTTCTCCGTGGGAAGGTCTCAAAAGCGGATCACACGAGCGCAGGATACTGCAACTGTCATAAGTACAAGTCAGTTGCCAAGCATCTGAATTTTGATCATGTGACCATGGGGATACTGGTTGTAAGTGTGAAAAACTTACACTTTTTTCAGTGCTGTTGTAACTGAATGGTCACTAAATAAGCTGTTGTAGGTTAAGGATTATCTGAAAGCGGGCGTGATCCATGCTTAAAACACAAAAGAACACCTCCATTTTCTGAGTGGAATCTGTTAACATATTAAAATTCAATCTTCTTTGACTGCTTTATCTGGTTGTTGTCTGAGTATAGATTTTGCCCTTCTCTCGTTCCATGGGATCAGCTCTCAATTATTTTATTAACCGATTTTTAATGATAATTTTTTTGAGTGTAGCTGAGAACATGTGTCTCTATAGGGAGGATGATCACAAATGTGTGTTTTTTCTTCTTTTTACTGGTTTGAGGGTTTTTTAACATTTGTATTTTCGACGTGTAATTTCCATTTGGCCGTTTTCTTGAGTTGTTTGTAACTCTTGGGGTTTAAAATACATACTTGCAAGAAACTCCTTTGAATTTGACTAATAACGGGAGTGCAGCTTTTTTTAAAGTCACTTTCCCACTTCCGTTCAGCTCTTGACCTTTTCTGAAAGAATCTCCTGCAAATATTCTGAACAACTGCAATATTTTGGAGTAGGACATTGCAGGGGGTGTTTTTACATCTGGGTCTTGAGTTTTAGAATATGGATGTAGATATTTTTAGCCATAGCCTTGTGGACTACACATTTCTTTTAAGGAAAGCAAATATTCTCAGGGTTTTTTTTTCCGTGTGTCCTGCTGGCCTTTTTGAATGCAGTTCTTTCTATAATTAAACATATCAGCTGTTTAGTTTCTCATTTTCAGCCCTGATGGTTTTGAAGCTCAGACTAAAAAAAGGTAGCTGGTTGAGATGGTTTTTTTTTTTTTTTGGAATCCTGAATGCAAAAATAATCCTTATTAAATTTCACAGGAATGTGAGCGCATTGAAAATCCTCGGGTGTGTCCAGTTATACAGATTAATCTTGCCTGGCCCTTATAGGAGAACACCTGTAATTTATTGATTTGATTAATTACACAAAAGACCTTGAACCTCCTGCCTACGTTTCCACGAGAAGTTGCATATTTAACTTAACTCTTTTTTTTTTTGTAAAAAATTCTTTTATTAAAACAATCAACATTAAACATAAGATCGTATTAAAAAGCAATCATCATATAACCTGCAATACAACATTAAGGATTAGTCTTTGTAAACGTCTGGTTTAGTAAACATTCCTCACTCCTCACATCAAGCCTCAACTATACGCCTGATACATTTTATTTGATTGGTGTTTCTCTTACATATGGTCTATCTACTGTTTCTAGTCTATCACATCTTGTTCATTCGAGCTTCAGAAGTAAGTTTGTCTCAGTAGTAGTACAATCTTTTATGATGCTTTGCAACCTCTTAGTACTTTCTTTTAGAGATTAGGGCAGGGGTCATAAATAATGTAGATATTTTTAGCTGTTCAAGATTTCTGCAGGGGGAAAAAAAGCGCCAGAGAGTTGCAGAAGTATCCAAGAACGAAAGAGGAAACCTGATTTGGACAGTTCAACTCTATTCAGAATTTTTGGCTGCTCAGATCTCTCCGGAAGAGATTCACTTCCCGCTCCACGAAAAATGTCTCCTGTCATATTCCCACGTAATCTTTGCAAGCCGCAGTCGGCTGGATTCGCACAACAGCCGAAACCGCATTCAAAACCACCACGGGATGGATTTTTGCCTTCTGTGAATCCAGCCTTTACAAATGCTAAACACAGGTAGTCTTTGACCTACGGCCCCAGTGGAGCCCAAAATTGAGCACAATGACCGCATTGCTTAACCACACATTTCCAGTCGTAAGTCAAGGACTATCCGAGGGGTTAGTGGTGCTGCCTAGTTACGGCCCCTGAATTCTCCTGCAGTGGAAACACCCTCCCCCCCAACTGAAGAGTTTGTGGGTCAACAGGATAAGCCTTGGATGTTCCTGTTGGGCAAATGCAGGCGGGACACCCTCTGTCCCCTTTCCAGACTATCTGGTGGCCTAAATGGAACCACTGCATTCATGTCTTGAAATAGCTAGATGGTTTATAGCTTGTTGGCTGCAAAGTAGATTCAGTCCAAGCAAATTGCAAAATATGCAGCTGGGCTTTACGACTCTCAGGCATTTTCTCCTAAGCCTCTCTCTTGCTCTGAAAGGAAATGTTAAGTGCAGGAGACTGGAGATTGTCCCAGCTTAATGTCTATGGAGATTCTCAGTCATCTAAGCCGTGGTTTGTCCCAAAGATGCTTTTTTTTTTCAGGAGGCCACTGGGCTTTCTTGTTTTTCCTTGAAGATGTTTCGCTTCCCGTCCAAGAAGCTTCTTCAGTTCTGAGTGGATGGTGGGGAAGGGAAGGATTTAGACTCCTTGCAGACAGCTGATCATTTGGTGCTGGATTAACTTTGAGCGGTCACTAAATTAATCAAGGAATAGCTGTAATCAAGGTTTAGATTAAGACGGCATCTGGGAGCCCCCAAAACAGCTCTTAATTACGGTCGGGGACTGTGTGGGAGATACACATCTTGGCTTTTTTTTTCTCACCGTGATTCACATGGTGGTTAAATATATTGGCGCCACCTATTGGCACCACCGATATTTGTTTAGTTTGGATTCGGGCACGTGTGAAGCTAGTGCTTTGCGGCTCGGTCAATAAACTGTGGTTTGGTAAATACCAGCTTGGTGAGTTGGTGTGAGGGCGGCCCCTGGCTCAGTTCCCACGGCATGCTGAGCCAAACCAAGCCACACTGTAAGGGTTAAGCCTGGTCATTTTGTCCTGAGAAATGTCCACCCATGGCAATTTTAAAGTAAACACAAAGGGAACCGGGGACATGCAATTGCAAAAAGCTGGGCTTTTATTTCACTTGCCTGGAAGAGCTGATTCAGGCAGGCAAATTTCATGCTTTATAACACTTGGTGTCCTTTTGGTCAGTTATTATTTTGCGCCGTTGTCATTCAGACATTCCCGAGGCCGTTTGTACCATGGGGGTTTTAGCTAAAATATATAATCTTTCCCTAAGATCAGGCACTGTACCGGAGGATTGGAGGGAAGCAAATATAACCCCGATCTTCAAGAAAGGATCCAGAGGTGATCCAGGAAACTATAGACCAGTCAGTTTAACCTCAGTTCCAGGCAAACTGATGGAAACCATTATTAAAGATAAAATTACAGGGCACATAGAAAAACAGGCATTGCTGAAAGAAAATCAACATGGTTTCTGCAAAGGCAAATCATGTCTTACTAACTTATTAGAATTCTTTGAGGGTGTAAATAAATACATAGATAAAGGGGCCCCAGTTGATATTGTATATCTTGACTTTCAAAAGGCTTTTGACAAAGTCCCTCACCAAAGGCTCCTAAAAAAGCTCTCCAGCCATGGAATTAGAGGACAGGTCTTGTCCTGGATTGGTAACTGGCTAAATTGTAGGAAGCAAAGGGTGGCTATAAATGGACAATTCTCTGGATGGAAAGAAGTGAGAAGTGGTGTATCCCAAGGTTCAGTTTTGGGACCTTTACTTTTTAATTTATTCATCAATGATCTGGATGTAGAAGTTAATAGTGAGGTAGCCAAGTTTGCTGATGACACTAAATTGTTCCGGGTTGTGAAAAGTGAAACTGATTGTCGGGAGCTCCAGAAGGATCTCTCGAAATTGTGTGAGTGGGCAACCAAGTGGCAAATGCATTTTAACCTAAACAAGTGCAAAGTTATGCACATCGGGGCAAAGAACCCCAATTATACTTACCAACTAACTGATGGGGACCAAACTTTCTGAGACAACCCAAGAAAGGGATCTTGGGGTTTTGGTGGACAGCTCGATGAAGATGTCAACCCAATGCGCAGCAGCAGTAAAAAAAGCAAATTCCATGCTTGGCATGATTAGGAAGGGAATCGAAAATAAGTCAGCAAGTGTTGTATTGCCTCTGTACAAATCGATGGTGAGACCACACTTGGAGTACTGTGTACAGTTCTGGTCACCGCACCTCAAGAAGGATATAATGGAACTGGAAAAGGTGCAAAAAAGGGCAACAAGAATGATCAAGGAAATGGAGCGCCTCCCTTATGAAACCAGATTGCAACGCCTTGGTCTCTTCATCCTTGAAAGACGGCGTTTAAGGGGTGACTTGATCGAAGTATATAAAATCATGCATGGGATAGAAAAGGTGGATAGAGAAAAATTCTTTTCTCTATCACACAATACCAGGACAAGGGGGCACTCCCTAAAGCTCATAGCTAAGAAAGTGAGGACAAATAAAGGGAAATATTTCTTCACCCAGAGGGTCGTTGGTTTATGGAATTCACTTCCAGAAGGGGTCGTGACAGCTGTCAGCCTTGACAGCTTCAAGGCAGGGCTAGATAGATTCATGGATGCAAAGTGTATCGGTGGTTATTAAAAGGGATGTCCATGTGCCGCCTCTATGTTGGTTGAGGCAGGCAGGATTCCCTTGAGTACTATTTGTTGGGGGTCAAGGGAAAGGGAGGGTTTTGCCTTCTCTTTCTGCTCAAGATCCCCATGTACAATTGGTGGGCCACTGTGTGACACAGAATGCTGGACTCGATGGGCTTTGGCCTGATTCAGCATGGCTCTTCTTATGTTCTTATGTTCTTATTAGGGGGAGTGTTCTCATTCCCATCTTGGGAAGAGAGCCACAGGCGAGTGCTTACAGTCTTCCGACAGCTGAGCCAGAAGTGTACCCAGCGGCACTGTGGGATGGAGATGTATTATAGCTTGTCTCCAAAGGACGCCGTTTCATAGCAACATACCTAACAAAAGTGAGATTTCAACCGCTTAATTGTGCGGAAATAAAAGGTGCATTGCCCAGTTAGGAAAATATAATCTCATGCCTATTTATATGCGTGTCTGCTGGAGAAAGTTTATTTTTCAAAGAGAATGGAGGCTGCTTCAAAATCCGGAGGCTTTGCTTGTGTTCCATTTCACTAAACATTTTTTTTTTTCTGAAAGCCCTGAGGAATTGAGGAATTTAACTCTCCTATCATGGGAATTGGTGAGAGGATAGATCTGACAGGCTCGTGTATTCGTTGAGTTCACAGAATAACAGGAAAGAATAACAGAGTTGTAAGGGACCTTGGAGGTCTTCTAGTCCAGCCCCCTGCTCAAGCGGGAGACCATGTACCATTCCAGACAAACGGTTGTCCAATCTCTTCTTAAAATCCTCCAGTGATGGAGCAACTTCCGGGAGGCAAGCAGTTCCACTGGTTAATTGTTCTCACTGTCAGGAAATTTCTCCTTAGTTCTAGGTTGCTTCTCTCCTTGATGAGTTTCCATCCGTTGCTTCTTGTCCTGCCTTCTGGTGCTCTGGGGAATAGCTTGACTCCCTCTTCTTTGGGGCAGCCCCTTAAGATACTGGAAGACTGCTAGTCCTTCTCTTCACTAGGCTAGATATACCCAATTGCAGCAACCGTTCTTCATATGCTTTAGCTTCCAGTCTCCTAATTGTCTTTGTTGCTCTTCTCTGTTCCTTTTAAACATCTGTATGGGAAGAACTGATGGGAGGGCTGTGGAGATCCTCAGTCATCCAAGTCATGGATGTCCCAATAGTGCTCTTCCAGGAGACAACTGGACTTGTTTTCTCCTTTGAAGACGTTTCGCTTCCCATCCAAGAAGCTTCTTCAGCGCTGACTGACAGCATCCTCCCATTCCCCACCACCCAGTCAGATCTGAAGAAGCTTCTTGGATGGGAAGTGAAACGTCTTCAAAGAAAAACAAGAAAGTTCATTTGCCTCCTGGAAAAACATCTTTGGGGCAATTGATAGGGATTTTTGATATTTTTTTTTTAAAAAAATCATTTTTTAAGATCAGATGCAAGGCACATGCGTATATATACAAGACTAAAGAGGAAAAAAAACTGTTTGGTCACATGTTGGAAACATTAATCTATCATAATGTAGGTCAGATTTTCCCACTGCTTGTTTGGCTCTTGAGCATTATTAAACATAGCTTTCGGTCATCTGGGAATAATAATACAGGATCCAGCTGTCGGGAGATATTTTTTTTTTCATTTGTGAATGAGCTTGGTTTAGCGGTGGTCAAGTCTAACTCATTGTGTAAAAATTCTCAAGGAAGAGGGCAGGGTGGGAAAAAAAAATGACACCGTGTAAAAATATTCAAGGAAAAGCAAACAGGAAATCTGCTTCTCCTTTTTCAGGCCTGTTTCTTAGATCCCATATTGAAATAATTTTTTTTATAAAAAAAACAAACCCTAGCTTAAAAATGTTTAGTTTTTTTTCTAGGGTTGGCGCCTGCAAAATTATATTTTTCCTTTCAGAATGAAATAATAGTTGGGTCATAAGAAACGACGTGCTTCCCAGCTGCCTGTGTTTTCGACTGAAATTCGTGCTTTCAGAGAAAGACCCCCCCCCAAAAAAGAATCTTGCTTTTTTAAAAGGAAAAAAAAATGCCTTAATGGACCAGTTAACCCTTCGTTCTCCACAGAGGACCTGTGACTCTCATGACATCACTGAACTACAAATCCCAGCATCCCTTGCTGTGGACCAGAGACGCTGGGATTCTTGGGAATTTGTAATGCTCAGCTCCTGGAAGGCTGCGGATATCCATCCACCTCTGTTAAGAGTCTTTGCCACTCAAAAGAAATAAAAGAAGAATAGGAAGGAAGATACTGCAATTGATTGATGAGCAGAAAAAATATAGTCCTTCAAAAGATGTAAACGTCCTTCACAAGGACTCTGAAATTTCTATTTGTGGGGGATTGAGTCACCAAGCTTCCTCTTTCCAAAATGGGCACTGCATTGGACAAATGAAGAAGTTAACAAACGTCGACAGCGTGCAATTTGGGGACTATATCTTTTCCAGGATCCTAGATCCAGGCTCAGCCAGAGAAAACCTGTCCCCTCTTAGCATCTAAGTGGACTTGATGATCAAATGTCATCCATCCTTCCATTCCTTCTACTTTTAAGGCCCTAAAGTGGTGAAGTTCTTATACGTACATAATGCCAGAGCTGTCAGAGGCCGCGTTAACACAGCGGTTAATGATATGCATCCCGGGAACTATAATTAGGTGTTGCAATACAATCTAATTATGGCTAATTATAGCATTGGCACATTCCATCCGCCGTGGTGCCATCAAAATCACTTGCTCTGCTCCGAATTCATTCTTCTGTCTGTAGTCCTCACGGGAGCTGGGCTCCGTATGAAAAGATAAAAATACTGGCCGCAAATTGTAACCGTCACATTTCTGAATCCCTTGGACTGGAGTTCAGGGAACTCTTAGGATCAGCAATGCGGTTTGGGGAAATTAAGGGGCTCTACTTTACACCTTCTCATTCCAAGCTCAGAACTTTTGAGTCATGGGATGTAGGAGGAGAAGAGGCAGAGCCTGGGGGCGGAGTCAAGAGAGGAATCAGCCTGGAATCATTACGTTCCCACAAATGTTCTAAGTCCCACTCGAACACTGGAGGTTCTTAAGAGAATAGACAACCATCTGTCTGAAATGGTGTAGAGTTTCCAGCTCAGTTATTCTGTTATTCAGTTTTGAATTCTATTAACGTTTATCTACAACCAATTTAATACTGACCTTTCGCTGACTACATTCTTGTGTATGGACTTGAGCACTAAACATTCCTAACGGTAGCTTAAAGTGTGATTTTTGTTCCTTTGCACCTGACAAGCATATCCAGTACAAGCCGTGATGTTGCTGTGTGTGCCACAAGGTCCTCATGCCAATAATGGGTTGCTTCACTTCTCTAGTGACGTCAGGATAGGCAGTGTCCATGTTTGTTCCCTCTTTCTCCTGTCAGCAAATCTGGCCGATACGTTCTCCCTCCAGTTGAACAGCAGAAGGTGAAAAACAAAACGCTGAATCTGTTTCTAAAGCAGAAGAAGAGAATTAAAACACTGATTTCTCCTGAGTTGCTAGGAACCAGTTTTTTTTCTTGTTTGCAACATACTCCGGCCAGAATGCAAATGTCAGCATGCAAAGGTTGAGGAAGTTGATCCAGCCACAAAGTGACATTTGGCTTCCAGGGGAAGTTATATTCATACTCAGTGCTATGCCATGATATGTTTTGTTTAGCTTTTGCTTAGGGTACCGTGCTAACTCAATCCCTGCCACTTAGGTAGGGAAACCGTGATTTAGCAGGGCCCTGATTTAGCAGAGCCTGGATTTAGCAGACCATTTGAGCCAGCCGTGTGCTGCAGCTGCCAAAAAAGCCAACACAGTGCTAGACTGCATTAACAGAGGGATAGAATCGAGATCACGTGAAGTGTTAATACCACTTTACAAGACCTTGGTAAGGCCACACTTGGAATACTGTATCCAGTTTTGGTCACCACGATGTAAAAAAGGTGTTGAGACTCTGGAAAGAAGGCGGAGAAGAGCAACAAAGATGATCAGGGGACTGGAGGCTAAAATATATAAGGAACGGATGCTGGAATTGGGTATGTCTAGCTTAATGAAGAGAAGGACGAGGGGGGACATGATAGCAGTGTTCCAGTATTTCAGGGGCTGCCCCAAAGAAGAGGGAGTCAAGCTATTCTCCAAAGCGCCTGAAGGCAGAACAAGAAGCAACGGATGGAAAGTCATCAAGGAGAGAAGTAGCCTAGAACTAAGAAGGAATTTCCTGACAGTGAGAACAATTAACCAGTGGAACAACCTGCCTCCAGAAGCGGTGAATGCGCCAACACTGGAAGTTTTTAAGAAGCCATTTGTCTGAAAGGGTATAGGGTTTCCTGCCTGAGCAGGGGGTTGGACTAGATAACCTCCAAGGTCCCTTCCATCATCATCATCGTGTCTGTTATTTCCAATGGTCTGTTAAATTAGAGAGTCTGTGGTTTCTGATTTAAGTCATTGCTGTAATGGCATTTTTGCACAAATGATGTCCTTTTATGATCTGGGGGCATGGAAGTCATCGCACAAATGAACTGATTTGGATCATTTCAAAAATGATATTGTGAGTTAATGATCTGAATCGTCATGTTGAATATGAAGGGTCTTGTATCCCGATGTGATAAATGGGGGTTTTGCTGTAATGCCTAGCTGATGTGTGGCAAGAACCTTTGTTTAATAAACCATGGTTAACCATTAGTGGATAGTACAATGGTCATATGGTCTTAGAGAGAGGGAGTGACTAAATTTGTAGTCCTATATCAGAGTTTTCCAACTTCAGACATTTTAAGAAAAGAAGGACGAGGGGGGACATGATAGCAGTGTTCCAGTATCTCAGGGACTGCCCCAAAGAAGAGGGAGTCTAGCTATTCTCCAAAGCACCCGAGGGCAGGACAGGAAGGAACTGATGGAAAGTAATCAAGGAGAGAAGCAACCTGGAACTAAGGAGAAACTTCCTGACAGAACAATTAACCAGTGGAACAACCTGCCTCCAGAAGTTGTGGGTGCTCCAACACTGGAAGTTTTTAAGAAGAGACTGGACAGCCATTTGTCTGACATGGTGTAGGTAGGGTTTCCTGCCTGAGCAGGGGGTTGGACTAGATGACCTCCATATTTCTATTCTATTCTATTCTATTCTATTCTATTCTATTCTATTCTATTCTATTCTATTCTATTCTATTCTATTCTATTCTATTCTATTCTATTCCATTCCATTCCATTCTGTAATTCTATTCTATTCTATTCTATTCCATTCCATTCCATTCCATTCCATTCCATTCCATTCCATTCCATTCCATTCCATTCCATTCTATTCTATTCTATTCTATTCTATTCTATTCTATTCTATTCTATTCTATTCTATTCTATTCTATTCTATTCTATTCTATTCTACAAAATGCAAGACCCGGTTCCCTTAATTTAGCTGCAGCAATGCAAAAAATATTTTAAAAATACCCTTTTGTTTGAGACCCAAGAAGAATTGTTGTTTTAGGAAACACATTTTTCATTCCTTCAGGGTAAATTGAAATTCTTTCGCAGGGACATATCAACAATCTTTGTCTGCCGAGTTCAGAGGGGGTGGTGTGTGCATCTTTTTTTTGTTATTACTTTATTCTGCAAGCCGTGAGCCTTGCCTGTTTTAGTAACATGTGGTACTAATATCCTTGGTAAGGGATTGCATGTTTCCCCCTCCCCTTCCTTTTTCACTGCTGAAATGTCTTTGTTTTCTTCTCTCAGAATAACAGAAGGACAGAATTGGGACCTTGGAGGCCTTCTAGTCCAACCCCCGCCACAAGGAGTGAGAAGAGTAATTCTCCCCAGTGGAGCTGCCCATACATTCCCTCCCATTCTTTGATTTCTTGGTTTAAATTAAGCCCATTATCTTGTGACCTCTTCCATATCTGGGTGGTTGATTCTTCCAAAATCTGGTTGACCTTCGGCCATAGCTCAGGACATTTTATCCTTGAGTTGGTTTCAGTTGGAGGTGGTTATCTTATCTCGTGAACTTTGCACAGAACTGCAGGCCCGTTTATTTTCTTGTCCTGAACATCCTTTGAGCAGAAATAGACAGACCTTAAATACCCAAGGCTTGTTCAAAGAGGAGCGTGGAAGAACAAGGACCAAGTCTTCTACTCCTTGGCCAAATCTGAGACTTTTCTCTATGAATGTTTGGGACATCCTCTTAGATACACAAAATGGGTCCTTGGTGTTTCTCCATCTCTCTGTGAGTTGCGTTGCTTCTCCCCCCCCTCCCAAGGTTGATTCTCGATGTTCACTTGTTTATTTTGTTAAACCCCCAAAGCAGGAGTAATTGAGCCATGGCTAATCAAATATTGCTGAATAAAAACAAACTGAAATCCTCCTTTTAAAACCTGATGCGGCACGTTACATATTTTCACATCACTCAGTTTACACATCTCCAGTGTCCATTTACATCTATGGTTTAAAACTAACCACAGTCCTTGGACTAGTTCCGCCACAACACAGATGGGTTACATCTGCGGTTTGTCATCAGGCGAAGTGGGGTTTAACCATTGTGTTTGAATTGTTATAGTAGGGATCCTTGTTATACAAAACTGTAAACTGTGGCTTATATACCATAGGAATGGCTTCATAGAACATGAGAGATCAAAAAGAAGTAACATGGCAAACTATGAGTATACATCACTGAATTGGGTAGGTCTAGTTTAACGAAGAGAAGGACTAGGGGTGACATGAGAGCAGTCTTCCAATATCTCAGGGGCTGCCCCAAAGAAGAGGGAGTCAAGCTATTTTCCAAAGTGCCTGAAGGCAGAACAAGAAGCAACGGACGGAAACTAATCAAGGAGAGAAGCAACCTAGAACTAAGGAGAAATGTCTTGACAATTAGAACAATCAATCAGTGGAACAACTTGCCTCCAGAAGTTGTGGGTGCTCCATCACAGGAGGTTTTTAAGGAGAGAATGGACAGCCATTTGTCTGGAATGGTATAGGTCTGCTTGCACAGGGGGATCGGCTAGAAGACCTCCAAGGTCCCTTCCCACTTCGTCAGTTATTCTGAATCACAAAATCAGAACTCAATCTTAATAATGCCAAATCCTTGGAGTGGGGAAGAGGCCATGATTCCCTAAACAAAACACTTGTCTTTTTAAAAGCAACCCAGAAAAGGGAGTTCATGAGAAAGATGCATCTGTTTCCAGGAATGGAATGACGGGTCTTTATTTTCTCAAAACGGTATGCGTGTATGTTTGTGTACGAATCCATCACTTCATTGTAATTGAGTTTACTTTTTGTGTTTTGCCCTTTAAAAGCCACTTATGCACATTCTGGGAGACGACAGCAAAGTACACAAATTACAGACCTGCTTGTTATCAGATTGCGGTGCCTGATGGAAAAAAAAATAAGGGAAGAACAGACTGAGAAGCACGTATTATTCCAGCTTCAATCTGTGTTTTTCAAAACAGGATTTTTTTGTATCACTGGGGTGATGAAAGGGTGGGAGGAGGAAGAGATATTTAACTAAGTGTCCAGATACCTGGCTGGCGAAGTGCTCAACAAATATTTGCCAAGCCTCGTAGAAGACCTAATGGACCTTCAGGAGAAACGTGTGACTTTACTTAGTGTTCTTCTTCTTGTAAACTCCTTTACCAAACAATGGTTTGTCTTGACCATCATCTAATCTGTCTTTACTCTTTGGGAAAATCAAGATATACCATCTGTTCATTTCTTCGGGTTTTATTATTTGCCAAATGACCCGGATAATCTCCAGTGAGGCACCCGGTTTATTAAGTTTCCTTCTGAGGAACGATTTCTGGATTAAGCTACGGGACAATTTGGACAGGTCTTCCGTGATGGTGAGACAGGTGGCTCTCCAAAGTTTCATGACCCAGCTAGGGAACATCATCAGTGCTAGAAAGGAGTGGGGTTTGCCGAGTAGATGAGGACAACTGCGGGGTCCTTGGGGTTCTCTGCGCTGGGACATTTTATTGTCCAACTAAGTAACATCATGCACTGATGATGTAAGATTCAGAACCAACTTCTAAGCACTTTTTTAAAAAAGGAAACACTTAATAACACTTACTTTTTTCCCCTTTGTGAATGGTAGTATTCCTTAAATTTGATTAAGGTGCAGAACTCTCTCTCTCTCTCTCTCTCTCTCTCTCTCTCTCTCTCTCTCTCTCTCTCTCTCTCTCTCTCTCTCTCTCTCTCTCTCTCTCTCTCTCTCTCTCTCTCTCTCTCTCTCTCTCTCTCTCTCTCTCTCTCTCTCTCCCTCTCCTTCCCTCTCTCCCACTCTCTCCCTCCCTCTCCCTATTTCTCCTTCTTTCTCCTCTTCCCTCCCTCTCTCCCTCTTTCTATCCCTCTCTCCCTCTCCTCCCCTCACTCTCCCTCCTTCTCCCTCCCTCCCTCCCTCCCTCCCTCCCTCCCTCCCTCCCTCCCTCTCTCTCTCTCTCTCTCTCTCTCTCTCTCTCTCTCTCTCTCTCTCTCTCTCTCTCTCTCTCTCTCTCTCTCTCTCTCTCTCCTTCTCCTTCTCCTTCTCCTTCTCCTTCTCCTTCTCCTTCTCCTTCTCCTTCTCCTTCTCCTTCAGCAGAGTTAGGCGTATTTATTATGAGTTGCTTTTTCATAATTCTTGGTTTCCAAAGTCTGTCAGCTCAGGGATTACTAATCTTCTACCGCTAAAAAAATTGAAACAGTGAGTGGGTGGGGGATAATTTTTGACTTGGCTTGTGAAGTTGGACCCTGACTAACGCTACTTAACCAGACAGAGCCTATATCCTCTCGTAGTCTGACAGAGTATCAGCCTGCTGCCCAAATCTTTGCTTATAAAAACTTTGGGAGATCAAAGGTGTGTTCGTGGAAGAGCAGCCAAAAGATATTTCTTGTTTTATTTACACAAGCAGCTTTCCTCCTGCTGCTCCCAAGAATTGCTTATTTGTAACACATCCTCATCTCTTCCTTCAAACGACTCTGACAGACACTCACCGCACCCTGGAATAATATTGCTTACCCTTTCAGCCTTTCTGGGAAAAGCTTTCCAACACACAAAGCTTATTTTCCTCTTGTTAGCAAAGCGATGCTGGGATACAGGCAGTCCTCCACTTAACAAGCACGATGGAGCCCAAAATTTGGGTTTGCCAAGCGAGACGACTGTTAACTTCGTTTTGCTTCATTTTACAACATTTCTTGCGGCAGCTGTTAAATGAATCACTGCAAAAAGGAGGGCTTCTCCTTGGAGCTTGTCAAAAGCTAATTTTTTCAGCTGCTACACTTATTTTTGTTTTTAAAGATACCATCTTCCTTTTCGGCTTCCTAAATGTGTCTGTTTGTAGGCAAACAAAAAAACAAAAAACAAAACACTTGCGGTTTAAAAGATCTCCATGGGCGCCCTTTGCCACTGATGTAGAATAATTTAATGCGGTTAATTGTGTCAGCCTTTACTCTGCAACAGAGTTGGAGGGGCCATCTGCTTTTATAATTTTTTAAGGTAAGTAAGCGGCGTCAACATTGGCCAACATGTGGTTTGCACGCTTTAATGGGGTTGCTTGCTAATTATTGTTGAGTGTTTTCTGGGAAAATAAACCTGCCCTAAAGGTCTTTGCTATTAAAGAAATAATATTCACTGTAGTTTGAAGGAGTTTTCCTTATGGACAGAGGGTGAAGTAATTGGTACAGGTAGTCCCTGACTTACAATCAGTTCAATGACAGTCGTAAATTGAGGACTATCTGTATTTCTATGGGGTCTACCTTACATTGACACCCACCAAGCGGAGGCCCGTGTAGCAAAATATTAGTACCGTAGTTTCAGACAGTTTACAAGGGTGCTTTTTTCCCCCCATCCAGTGCCTGATGATCTGTCTGCAGAGGAGAGAGAGGAACTTTTAAACATCCGTCGCAGAAAAAAAGAATTAATTGACGATATAGAGGTAATCCATTTCTTTTTCTAATAAACTGTCTTGTCTCCTGGATTGGATCACAGGGGGTCCTTGACTTACAGCAATTGGGAGCAGAATTCCCATGGCTAAGCCAGGGGATTGTTAAGTGATCCGTGCTCAGTTTTACCACCTTTTTCTGCCACGGTTCTTAAGCGATTCACTGCCTGGATTTTGGTCACGCCATGGCAAGGATTCTGCGGTTGTCGTAGGGTCATTACTTTGAACGGTCGCTAAATGGATAGATATAAGTTGAGGGACTGACTCCCTGTGTTGTGGCAGTTAAGTTGTCCTGCCGTGTTTCAACTCAAGTTTGTTTGTTTGTTTTTTAAAATAATTGCTACTCAGCAAAGGGAATTCAGCTGCCACGTCATGTGGATAAAATGACAGGGCAGATAAAGATATCTCGAGATTTATGAAGCATCTAAATTCCTTTTAAAAAGACAAAGAAATGAACAAACTTGCTATCCCACAGGTGCGCTTTCTGGGAAAGCTCCTTTAATTATTTTAATTGGATCAATGGGATTTAGGCACTGCCCCATTCCTGAATGACTCTGTGTTTGTGTGGCTCACAGTAGAGCATCTGACATAAAATGCAACACAATCCCCCCCCCCAAAAAAAACCCTAAACCAAGAAGAACAAAAAGGGTCAGGATAAAGAACAAAGACACAGAATCCAGCCAAAGGCACCAAAAGGACACATCCACAACATTCGCCAAGGGTAAACTCTGATTTTGTGTTCTTTCTGCAGCGGTTAAAATTTGAGATTGCAGAAGTTATGACTGAGATTGATCACCTGACCAGCGTAGAGGAGAGGTGAGTGCTCCTCCTCCTCCTCCTCCTCCTCTTTGCAAACCCCACTCCATTCTAGCACCGATGATGTTACCTAGTTGGTTAATGAAACGTCTGCAAGAAAACAGCCAAACTCAAAGAACACCAAGGATCCCACATTTCAATCCAGAGCTACCAAAATTCCTTTGCATGGAAAGCATTTCCTGGCAGGAACTTTTCTGCAGTCAATTAAATGTAGACTTTTTGCATCAGATCTCTTTGTTTAGTCAATTTATTGTATAATCTTTTTTCCTTAGCTGCAAGATAACATGCTTTTCTGTATCTGGAGCAGGAATAAATTTTAAAGGGTTTTCTATCCTAACTCGCACTTCGATCTTAGCAAAGAAAAATGTATTAAGGGGAAAGGGGGTTGTCTCTCTTATTTCCCCCCCCCAAAAAAATAACAAAAATTATATTTTTGTTTGTCTTTGGGGAAAAATAACAGACAGAACCCTTTCCCCCTTATTCAGAGTGTGTTAGTTTAGTGCATCTGGACCCAGAATTGAAGGTTTCAAGATGTGAAGGTTGAGATTCTTGCATTAAGTTTTTGAAGGTTGACCTAGATAAAGTCTTGCATCCTGCTGCTGGCATGAGGCCGGCAATGGCGTTTTGGGCACAACCTCTGTGGTTTGTTTATCAAGCCTCTGCAATCGTTTTAGTTGTGGGATTGTGCTAGCAAAGCAGAAAACCTAAACGCTTATTGGCATCCAGACACTCGATGTATTATTCCATCCGTTCCTTTGGATGAATCCAGTTTAACTGGTTTGTGGGTTAAAACCTTATAATTCCTGGCTCCTGCGTTTGCCAGAATATTTAAATGCCATTTCTGACTCTCTACCATGAAGCTAAAGCTACTTCTGATTTTTCTCTGAGTTAATAACAAATTTAAACCATGAGAAGCTTGGGTTGTGGGCTCCTTGTGCGCTCACCTGACCCATAAACAGTGCCTTCCATTTAATTGAGGAAACACATTTTTGTTCTAATTCTGTCTTTTTTTTATTTCTCTTCCCTCCAAACTGAC
The DNA here is from genome assembly GCA_034064705.1 of Bothrops alternatus. NCBI lineage: Eukaryota > Metazoa > Chordata > Lepidosauria > Squamata > Viperidae > Bothrops > Bothrops alternatus. The sequence continues at coordinate 155,987 of JARGCV010001155.1, read as the reverse complement.
AGTAAAGCTACCCAAAGGAATAAGCAAGTTGCAATGGGAAGGAAAAAGTTTAACATGGATCCCAAGAAGGTGAGACTTTCTTAGTTCTTGAGAATGTGTACTTTGAGCTGAGTTGTTTCATGTGGCCCAAATCATGGTTTGTTTAACCAGTTTGTTCAGTCCACTATAGTTGGAGGCGTTGATCGCATGCTTTAAGCCAGGGGTGAACAAACTTGATAACTTTTAAGACCTGTGGACTTCAACTCCCAGAATTTCCAAGCCAGCTTGACCCCTAATTCATTAAAATATAGTAGATTTACATCAGGTGTATCCAAACTTGGCAACTTTAAGACTCTGGACTTCAACTCCCAGAATCCCCCAGCCAGCATGACTCCTAACTCATTAAAATATAGTAGATTTACCTCAGGTGTATCCAAGCTTAGCGATTTAAGTCTCGTGGACTTCAACTCCCAGAATTCTCCAGCCAGCCAACTGCCCGAATTCCCAGCTACAAGCATGCAATGACAGATGCCATCTTGTTTTATTAACCCAGCTCGTCTGATCTCCATTGTACCACCTTGCTAGAAAAGCCCAATAAATGGAGCTTGGCAACATTGGAGCATGCTCTCTAGAGCTGTTCTGCAAACGTATCTCTCTTATTACATTTCAGTCTTCATCCATTTTTCCATTTTTCTTTATTAGATCTCAAAGAGACAGTTCAGCGAAGGCCTGTTCTTTTTGTCTGGTTCACCTCCTAAGAGCTAAATACATCTGGAACTTTGTCTTCTCCCTACGGGGTTAGCTTGATTTTGTTTCCGATGACGCTAATTTCATTTTTTGAGTCATCTGGATTTCCAGAAGATAAGCCCCATTAGAAGAAAGCATAGAGCTGAAAGAAAGAGAGAGGGGGGGGGAGAGAGGAGAGAGAGAGAGAAGGAAAGGAAGAGGAAGAAAGAGGGACATAAAGAAACAGAGAAAGAGAGAGTGAAATATAGAAAGAGAAAGAAAAAAGAGAGAAAGATAAAGAGCAAGAAAGAGAAAGGGAAAGAGATGGAGAGAAAGATAGAAAGAGAAAGACAAAGAAAAAAGGAGAGAGAGATAGAGTGAGAGAGAGAGAGAAAGATATAAAGAGAAAGAGTGAGAAAGAACAGGAAAGAGATGGAGAGAGAGAAAGAGAAAGAGAAAGAAAGAGGGAGAGAAAGAGAGATATAGATAGAGTGAAAGAGAGAGATAGAAAGAAAGAGAGAGAGAGAGAGAAAAGAGAACCCTTGAACAGCTTTTCTCCTGGTGGTTTTGTGAAAGGAAACATAATTCTTTTGGGTAACCAAATGCTGCCTCCAAATGGAAATCTGATTCTTGGTTTTTTGTGTCTCGGCTAGATATTTATTTAGGGAAGTTTTTGTAACACAGGCAGTCCTTGACTTACGATCACAACTGGGGCCCGAATTTCTGCTGCTAAGCACAGCAGTTGTCCAGCAAGTTGTGCCCCATTTTACAACCTTTCCCCCCCCCCCCGTGGTTGTTAAGCGAATCCGTGCGGACCTTAAGCGAATCTGGTTTCTCCCCGTTGAGTTTGTTTGTCTGGCGTCAGCTGGGAAGAAGGCAAAAGGCGATCACGTGACCCTGGTTATATACTGCAACCGTCGTAAATAGATGCTGGTTGCCAAGCTCCCAATCGTGAGGATGCTGTCATAAGTGAGAGGACCTGTCACAAGTGACTCCCCCCCCCAGACAGAGAAAGGGAGTGAAAAACAGCAGCTGTTTTTCAAGACTAAAAAGAGTTTCCAGGCTTGATAAAATATCTTTGGGCTTACCCTGATAATAAAATTATTCAATGCATTTTCCTCCCTCAGGAACAGGAAGGACTGCGGCTGGCCTCCGGGTTCCTTCAGTCAAAAATACATTTGTTTTTCCTTATTTCTCCTCCATCCCGAACCTGCTTTGAACTTTCCGTTTGTTTGTTTGGGAAAATGAACCCAGTACTTCCACTCTGGCCGTTTGTGGTTCCAACTGTCTCAAGAAGGGAAAAAAAAAAAAAGAGCAATAAATCTTGTCCAGGAATTGCTCCCATTAAGTCCTGGTTTCAAAAGTCCTGGTTAAAAGGCCATTTTCTAAAGGCTCAAAAAGCAGAACCAGATTTGCACAGCCTAACCTTATTAATCACAATTAATCCTTGTGAAAATAAGCCACGGATTAGTGTGGTTTTTAGCAATGAGGTGGCCAAAGCTTTGGGTGGACAAATTTCCTTGTTCAATAAACCACGGTTAAAACAAGCGACAGGTTAGTGTAGTATTTAGCAATGTGTAACCATGAAGTGGCCAAGCCTTAGGGTAGATGAGTTTCCTTGCTCAATAAACTGTGATTAAAACAAGCCATGAGTTAATATGCTATTGCTAAATATAAAGAAGAGGCAGTCAAGCTATTCTCCAAAGCATCTGAAGGCAGGACAAGAAGCAACGGATGGAAACTCATCAAGGAGGGAAGCAACCTAAAACTAAGGTGGAATTTCCCGACAGTTAAAACAATTAACCAGTGGAACCACCTGCCTCCAGAAGCGGTAAATGCTCCAACACTGAAAGTTTTTAACAAGAGACTGGACAGTCATTTGTCTGAAATGGTATAGGGCTTCCTTCCTCCCTGAGCAAGGGGTTGGACTAGAAGACCTCCAAAGTCCCTTCCAATTCTGTTATTCTGTATTTCCAGGATGTAAATTTTGATAAAGTGCAACAAAGCCTGAATTCTTTTTTTCCTTTTTTTTTTTAGGGAATTCAATTTCTCATTGAGAATGATCTCCTGCAGAAGATGCCAGAAGACATTGCTGAGTTCCTTTATAAAGGGGAAGGGCTCAATAAAACTGTGATCGGCGATTATCTCGGGGAAAGGTAAATGGAGGCCAGTCCCGGAGTGTATCTCCTTAAGATGGACACGGAGAGCTGGATTTAGAATCTCAGGTTTCCTTTCCTTTCGCAGGTAGTCCTCAACTCACAACAATTTGTCTAGTGACCGTTCAAACTTACAACGGCACTGGGGGGAAAAAAAGCCACTTATACCATTTCTTTCACCCGTTGCAGCATTTCCCTGGTCAAAATTCAGCCACGGTGGCCAGAAATGTGGTAAAATGGGGCAAAACTTCACTTAATAACTGTCTGGTTTAGCAACAAAAATTGGGGGCTCAGTTGAGCTTGTAAGTCAAGGGTTACCTGAATTTATTTCTTCGTTTGCATCCTGCCTTTATTATTTTGAGAAATAACTCAAGGTGGCAAACAGATCCACAACAGTCGTCCCAAAGGTGCTTTTCCAAAAGGCAACTTAACTTTCTTGTGGGTTTTTTCCCCCCTTGAAAACGTTTTGCTTCTCATCCAAGAAGCTTCTTCAGTTCAGTTCAGAACAGCACAGTGGAGGGGGTTGGTTGAGTAACCACAGATCCCATCATCCCCCACTCCACCCCTCCCCTCCCCAGGTGCCCTTTGAATGCATTTATGCTTTCATGTATATGTATAGAAATATTTTTATGACTATAAGCTGCCCAGATTTACCCTGTGGTAAGATAGGCGTCCAATAAATTTTATAAGTAAATATGTAAATAAATACAATATCCACATCCCAAACATAAATCTAAAAGACTCTGCTGTGTTGTTGGCTTGCAACGCCAACAGGTAAAATCCTACAGAGCATTTATAGAATTGGGATTTAGGAAGTGAGGAACTGAAACCAGGACAATTTCACATTAACGACACGCCTTGGTTTCTGGTGAGGCAGCCGTATTATTCCTTTTTTTTCCTTTTCCTTTCCTTTCCTCCCCTTCCTTTCATTCTCTCGACAAAATAGGTGATTGCTACCCTGTTTACAAAGGAGGAGGCCATACTTGGCCAAAATTATCCAGAGAAACACAGAATAAGATAAGAAGGAGGTCTTGAAGAAAGGCCTCGCGATCTTAGCGACACGGCAAAAACCTCAAAAACTCTCTCCGGCCTACTTGCTCCATGGCACGATTGTCGCGGTTGATATGATTGTGTCAAAGTTAAAAAAACAAGAACAACCAGCCGCCTCTGAACCTCCCCGCGTTCATTTCCCCTTGGCCAACATTTACACAACCATCAGCTTGCCTCCGACTTAATGAGTGGGTTTTTCGACATATTAATTAAAATTCTTGGAGAGGTTTGTCGGGGCTGTTTTTGGAAACCGCCTGTCAAATTCCACCTGCCCTTTCTTAGGATGGAAGCAGATCCCCCACATTTTAATCTGCTTCTGCCTTTGGGACACACCCTGTGAATTGTAGGGCTTCATATCAACATGATTAAATGATGCTGAATCACCGTCTCAATCATGGGATTCTCACTGGCCCGAAAAGACAGGCGAGGGGGAGCTTGGTTGCTCCCGTTTCATGGTGGTTTGGGTCAACAGGCATCTGTGTCTCTGGTGCTCCCTGATCCTAGTGGTTTTCTTGCAGATGTTTCATTACCAGACCAGGTAACATTACCAATGGTATCCTCAGCAGTGCACTGATGATGCTGCGTAGTTTGGTAATGAAATGTCTGCAAGAAAAGAACCAAGCTCAGAGGGCAGCAAAGACCATGAGGTCTTCCTCCTTCTCTTCCTCCTCTTCATCCCCCTTCTCCCTAACTCCACTCACTTCTAGCACTGATGATGTTGCCTAGTTGGGTAATGAAGTGTCTGCAAGAAAACAACCAAGCTCAGAGAGCATCAAGGACCCCATAATCCTCCTCCTCCTCCTCCTCTCCACAAACTCCACTCCCTCCTAGCACTGATGATGTTACCTAGTTGGGTCATGAAACGTCTGCAAGAAAATAACCAAGCTCAGAGAGCCTCAAAGACCACAAAGTCCTCCTCCTTCTCTTCCTCCTCTTCCTCCCCTCCTCCTCCTCCTCCTCCCTAACTCTACACCCTTCTAGCATTGATGATGTTGCCTAGTTCGGTAATGAAACGTCAGGTAAGCAGGGTGGAGGTAAGAAAATATTTGTGAACATCATTCCTCAGCAACAATAGTCCCTCCCTTGAACAGAGGAGGACACTGTCTGCAGAAGAATGGTGTGCAGTTGTGACACCAGGGCCTGATGTAACAAAATGCGCCAGCTAAGAAAAAGTTTGCAGTGGCAGCTTTAATTTTGGCGTGTCCTGTTTCGGGTGATTCACCTCATAGCTTGGACATCCTTTGGAGGTTTAATTCTCTCCTCCTCCTCCTCCTCCTCCTCCTCCTCCTCCTCCTCCTCCTCCTCCTCCCAAACTCCACTCCCTTCTAGCACTGATGATGTTATCTAGTTGGGTCATGAAACATCTGCAAGACAACAACCAAGCTCGGGGCACCAAGGACCCCACAGTCCTCCACCTCCTCCTCCATCCTCCACTCCCTTTTAGCACTGATGATGCTCTCTAGTTGGGTCATGAAACATCTGCAAGAAAACAACCAAGCTCGGAGGGCACCAAGGACCCTACAGTCGTCCTCCTAATCCACAGCTTGTGCATTGATGACGATGTCCTTTTTTCAATTAGCTAATAATAAAAATAATTCCTTAAGGTTATTGTTTAAGTTGCCTGGTTTGGACCAGTGACCATAGCTTGGTCACTGGCCAATTAAAATAACCCAACCACCTCAAAAGCCCAACTTCTGAACATTAAATTAAACAGTTACTATTTCAACTTCTCCATCTTTCTTTTACAGGGATGACTTTAATATTAAAGTACTTCAGGCTTTTGTTGAACTCCATGAGTTTGTGGATCTCAATCTCGTCCAAGCATTACGGTAGGAAAGATTTTAAAGAGGTTGTTGGAGAAAGAGGGTTAAAAATGCTCGAGGCTGTAGTCGGTGTGTGTGTGTGTGTGTGTGTGTGTGTGTGTGTGTGTGTGTGTGTGTAAGGCTACTTACAAGGCTTTTCTGTGAAGCTCCCTCTATTAAACTCTCTCTTGATCTTAACCGTTTAGCATTGTGTACAACCTCCTACGCTAAGCCACAAGTCCGTTTGTACAGGAATAGCTGGTGTGTTAGTTGATTTCAGCCAATGAGGTTTCTTAATATAACTCATAGCTTAGCAAATGTGGCTGCATTGTGATTGCTCACCCACAGAGATAATTTAAAAAAAATTAAAATTAAAAAAAAAATATGAAGAGATCAAGATGGCAGCACCGACCTTCTGATAGAAGCTTTTGGCTGCCATCTTGATTTTTTTTGTTTTTTAACCAACCCTTTGGTCAAGCCTGTGCTTCTCCATCCCCAGAGTCAAATTTGCTTCAACATTTAATTTAATAACTTTATTGTCATTGTTTATTTAGTGGGTTGACTAAGCCACTGTTTGGCTATGTTTGCACAGGGGACAAATTCTCTTGTAACTTGAAGAGAAGGAGGAACCTGTTCAGAGATTGTGTGGATGAAGGTAGCCTGGCTCACACAAATCATGGCTTACCATGGCCCCTAAAAGATTTGGAAACATGCAATTAGCCGGTGGAATGGCTTGCCTACAGAAGTTGTGGATGCTCCAATCTTGGAGGGTTTCAAGAAGAAATTGGACAACCGTTTGTCCAGAATTGTATGGGGCCTCTGGCTTACGCAGGGGGTTGGGTGAGAAGATCTCCACGGTCCCTTCCAACACTGTTATTCCATGATTCTCTCCTGGATTGGGAGAATGTTAAATGTATGTGGACTGCAACGTTTAACACACTGCCGTATGACGGCTGTCATGAAAAATCACAGCTTCAGAGAAGATTGGCTTGACTGATCTTGTGCAACATACGACTTTTTGGATCTCTTTGCAGGCAATTCCTGTGGAGTTTTAGGCTGCCCGGAGAAGCTCAGAAAATCGACCGCATGATGGAGGCCTTTGCTTCGCGCTATTGCCTTTGCAACCCTGGGGTCTTCCAGTCTACAGGTGAGTGGGTGTGGCCTTTCCCACCTGTATTGGTCCTTATTGGTTGGACTTCCACATCCTGCAAGTCTCAAGGAGTTCGGTGTTGACAGAGCTGGGCTGGCTTTTGTCGTGGTTGAATTTTTGTTTTGGAAGGTTTTGCAAACCTCTTTAGAGCAACCGAGGTTGGCTGGAAGGCAGGGAAATTGGCCACATACACAGATTGGCTCAGGGATATGTGAGCTCTGTCCCGGGGGTCATGCGATCCCCTTTTTGTGACCTTCTGACAAGCAGCTTCGCTTAACAACCGCATTGCTGACTGAACAATTGCAGAGATTCACTAACAACTGTGGCAAGAAAGGCTGTAAAATGGGCCAAAGCGCACTTCACAACTGTCTAGCTCAGCAATGAAATTTTGGGCTCAGCTGTGGTCGTAAGTTGAGGATCACCTGTAGTCATTTCATTCAAACTCATATAAGATTTCCTTCTCAGCTACATGCCCAAGAGAGTTGTGTCCCAAGTTCAACACAACTCCAGAAGGATGTCTTTCCTCTCTGCCAGGGGTTGTAAGAGAGAAGAAAATGTGCTGGTTTGCCTTATTCCTAGTTTGCCAGAGGCTGATTTTGCAAGCAACTGTTCTGCTTTGATCTTCCGTTCTCCAGATACCTGCTACGTCCTCTCCTTTGCGATCATTATGTTGAACACCAGTCTGCATAACCACAACGTGAGAGACAAGCCAACAGCAGAGAGGTTCATATCTATGAACCGAGGTATTAACGAGGGGGGAGACCTCCCGGAAGAATTGCTACGGGTAAGTGGCTTTGCAAACAGGATGAACATGTGATGGTGAGTTTTGGAGGGTGGCCAAGGAATCAGTGAATCAACTCTTGGGATGATGATTGTAGAAACCAATTCAACAGTGTTCTCAGCACAGTATCTCTCCAGGTCATGCAACCTCTAAATTTGGGTGACGTGCTGAAAACACATTTCCAGATTTTAGACCAAATTATATTTCATTTCCAAGTTGTGGGTCCTAAGTCCAGGTTTGAAAAGGAGGAGAAGGTCTGGAAAGGAGTTACCGACTGGTTCTCCGAGAAAAAATAGATTCTTGATTTCTTGACAGAATGTAGAAGAGCAAGCAGAGCCAGGGGTGGAGTTAAGTGAGTCATTACCCTAGAGTTATTACGTTCCCACAAATGGTCCAAACTTCTTTTGAATCCCATTGACTCTTATCTGGCACCAATTCAGATGTGAACTTTACTCGACTGTGTACAGGCTTGAGCAATGAATCTTCTGAATGGCAACTTAACGTATGGTCCTGATCCTTTCCCGGACACAGAATTCGTATTCGTCCAGGTGGCATTAACCTCCTCTGCCCTCTGGTTTCTTCTAGAATTTATACGAAAGCATTAAAAACGAGCCCTTCAAAATTCCAGAAGACGACGGGAACGATTTAACCCATACCTTTTTTAATCCAGATCGAGAAGGCTGGCTCCTGAAATTAGGTTAGTTAATCGATTCTTCCTTTCCACCTTTTCCCTCGGCTGACGGCTCATTGGTCTTTTCCCCCTTTCTCTCCTTCCACTGCTGGGCTGGAAATCCCACCGAATGGCGGCATTATCCCTTTTTGTGCTGAAAGCATTTATTGCATGGCAGATCTCTTGCTTTTTTGGGATGATTTTAGGCCGAGCTGTGGCGTCGGATTTCTGAGGTTGCCAATCTCCTCAGAAACGCAGGCCGCCTCTCTCTCTCTTTTTTCCAAGCATCAAAAACTTGGTTGGATTTAAATGATCTCCTCAACGTACGACCACAGTTGAGGCCCAAATTTTCTGTTGTTAAGTGAGACATTTCTTAAGCGAATTTTGCCCCCTTTTACAACCATTCTTGCCACATTTGTTAAGTGAATCGCTGCAGTTGTTAAGGTAGTGACCCAGTGGTTAAGGGAATCTGGCTTCCCCCCCCCCATTGACTTTGCTTGTCAGGAGTTCACCAAAGTTGAATCATCTGATCCCGGGAAGCTGCACCCGTCATAAATATGAGTCGTTTGCCAAGAGTCTGAATTTTGATCCCATGATCATGGGGATGCTGTAACGGTCGTTAAGTGTGAAAAAGGGTCATAAGACACTTTTTTCAGTGCCGTTGTAACTACAAACCAACTGTCGTTAAGTTGAGGACCGCCTATATTCTTAATGTATTTTTTTAGTATTGGTTAGCTACCAGGAAACTCACACGCTTTTTCCCCTTTTATACCTGAATGTCTTCTGTTTTTCCCCACTTTGTTATTTGTGCCTTTCTGTTGATTTGATTTGGGGCTGTGATTTTTTTTGGGGGGGAAACGAGTGGTTTAAACGTGCCTTCTTGTTTTCCTTTTGGGCTGAGATCTATCACCTTTCTGTTCTGTGACTGGCTGTCCCTTCTTATTCTGCGTTAGGAGGTAGGTACTCTCTTTTCAACCTTCTCTTGCTTGCGCCTGCTCTCCTTTAATCCCTCCTCAGCGTCCCTTTTGCTGACATTTCTCTGCTTGTCACTAAATCGCTCGGCCGGGGCCTGCAGAACGGAGCACGTTTAAATCGGAAGCGTTAACAAGTTGCTGAGTCCTTGGTAACATCTTAACACCCTGTCTCTGAGCCACTTGATATTTAGGGCAGTTTGATAGTGTGGCATTTGATTTCTCTGAAATTAGAACACCATCTGAATTTTCCTTTATTTCTCAGTAAAATCTTAATTTCTTGGCGTTTGCGGCAACAGACTTTTCGTGTGGAACAGACTAAATTCCAGCTCCAGTTCATGCCATTGCCATAAAACATATCCTTACTTCAATGTCAGAAATGGATGCAAACAATGGAAATTGATGCAGGAGATTCTCATTTAATAACAACAAATAATAATAATAATAGTAACAATAACAATAACAACAGCAACAACAACAACAACAACAACAACATAATAATAATAATAATAATAATAATAATAATAATAATAATAATAATAATAATAGAGTTGGAAGGGACCTTGGAGGTCTTCTAGTCCAACCCCCTGCTCAGGCAGGAAACTTTATATCATTTCGGACAAATGGCTGTCCAGTCTCTTCTTAAAAACTTCCAGTGTTGGAGCATTCACCGCTTCTGGAGGCAGGTTGTTCCACTGGTTAATTGTTCTGTGAGGAAGTTTCTCCTTAGTTCTAGGTTGCTTCTCTCCTTGGTTAGTGTCCATCCGTTGCTTCTTGTCCTGCCTTCAGGCGCTTTGGAGAATAGCTTGACTCCCTCTTCTTTGGGGCAGCCCCTGAGATATTGGAACATTGCTATCATGTCCCCCCTCGTCTTTCTTTTCTTAAAATGTCTGAAGTTGGAAAACTCTGATATAGGGCTACAAATTTAGTCATTCCCTCTCTCCATGACCCTATGACCATTGTACTATCCATATATTATTAGAAGATATTGGAATCATTATTTTCAATAAGGATCCTGAGGGCCCAACCTATCCAAGTCTACCTGGAATCTTGGGTGTTCGTGCATCCTGAAAATGGACATTTCTACCCAAACTAGAGGTTCTCCAAAGTCATCCAGACTCTGACGAAAGAGTAGACAATTAATAATATAGATGCAAGCTCTGCCGTTCTTGGTTACAAATCCAGCTTTCATTGGACGGTCTGCCCAGATAGCAACTGTTTTCTTTCCCAGTTAATTTCTAACTTACTGTTGACTCGTTTCAGAGTCTAATCCTGGTCCATATCAGAGGCAGGAACTGTCTGCTGCCCTTTTTCAAAGCTAAGGAGGATGGGAAACGATGTAATGAATTGCAGATGGTTTTCCTTCTCCTCCTCCATGTGAATGGATTGCCAAAAACCTTTGCCAGGAATCTTGAGATTTGTTTCGTTCTTTGGCAAATCTGCCTTCTCACGGATTACAAAAGGGATGTGTGTGTGTGTGTGTATGTGTTGCCCCAGCAATTTCCCCATGGATTAGGACTGAAAAAAAGCCATTCCTGCCTCTTTTTCCTACATAAGCCTTAGCAAATGTTTGAATCCAAATCTTCCTCTAAAAGATGCTAGTTGCATCCACGGAGCATAGATTTGAAAGGAGATAAAGGGTAAAAGAGATTTTTTTATTTCCCCCCCCCCTTCCAAAACCCTGCACCATTTGTCTGAATAGTTTACGACGGGGCAAAGCATGCACGTTTACATTGCACATTTTTTATATAGAGGAAGTCCTCGAATTTTGACAATTGGGACCAGGATTTCCATTGCTAAGCAAGGCAGTTGCTTAGCCGTGCCTGGTTTAATAACCTTGTTTGCCATAGTTGCTAAGTGAATGATGCAGTCATTAAGAGAAACAAGCTTTTCCCATTGACTTTTCTTGTTGGAAGCTAACTGAGAAGATCACAAACGGTGATCACATGACCCCGGGATGTTGCAACCACCGTAATTATGATCAGGTGACTTTAGGGATGCTGTGACGGTCGTATGTACGAAGACCGGTCATAAGTCATTTTTTTTCCAGCACCGTTGTAACTGTCCCTAAATGACCGATTGTAATTCGAGGACTCTCCGTCACCTGGGCAGCACGGAAAAAACATCTTACTTCTTTCAAACTTTCCAGGATGTTTTCCTTTCTTCTGCTTTGGCTGCGGTTTTTAATTCTCCTCTCTACCCCAAAATAAATAGTTTTTGGGGTAGTGTTGAGAATTCTGTTTCTTCTTCCACCAGGAAAAAAGAAAAAAAAATTGGTAACGCCCACGTTTATTTTGGGCAAATTTGGAGACGTTGCATAATGATTAATGGAGAGCCAACTGAAGGGGCGGAAGAGGCGATGAAATCCCTGTAGCAGACATTGCAAGCAATAGATTCCAGGGAGGGGTTTCTCTGGACAAGACTGATTTTAAACATTCCAAATTACAGTGTCTGTTGGCCCCAGCTCAGCTCCGCTGTCTGAGACTAAACCTTTTCTTGTAAACAGCCAAGGTCTGGTTTTAATTACTTCCTCTTCGGCTCAGGAAATAAAAAACGTCCCATTTTGGAATGCTTCTCTGATGTTTCTGCTGAAAAGGAACAATTTTGCTGGCTCGTGCACCTGGTCCTGGCCAAGAGAGGGTAGACTGTCTCCTTTTTAATGCCTTCTTTGCTTACCCCAGCATTTTCATCTTTGGGGTGTTCAATAATCCTTTAGTGCAAAAATGCAACATAGAGAAAAGAACTCTAAAGCACACCGAGAATAAGGTAGAAGAACACGGTGTGCTTTTGCAGAAGGAAACATTTGAGAAAGAATAAAGTGGATGTTGGCATTGTCTGTGAAGGAAGACTTTGGCTCTCAAAGGTCTAGACAGACCTGGGTTCCAAATGAACCCTTCCTGGTTGTCCCTTCATTCTTGTTGGCAAATGCTACCAGCTTTTGGACCTACTTCAAGCTTGTTGTCTTTGCCACTGATTTTGAGTAGGAGTTGGATCCAGTTGGTGCAATTAAATCAAGTTTTGGGTGGCTCCTAGGAGTGCACACGTTCCGTCCCTGGTTCACCACCATCTTGAGGGTTTTCTTTCTGGAATTTCTTGCCTGGTGCCCTCAACCACCCACCCATCTGCCACCCACCAACCCAGAAAAGGCTGTTCCCCTGCTAGGATTATGCAACATGGTCAGTTGGTGGTAGGAAATTGGATGTTCGTAGGCATGTTGGCTTATTCCTAAAACATCCTTTCTCTTCCCTTTGTCCTTCCAATTCCAGCAGGAATGGAAGACGGTGTCCATAAAATGTGCACCTTCATTTTATCCCCACAATAGATCTGCAACATAGGTTGGGTTGAGAGTTAGTGCATTGATGAGGTTACCTAGTTGGGTAATGAAACGTCTATAAGCAAACAAGCAAGCTCAGAGAGCACCGAGGACCCCACAGTCGTCGTCGTCGTCATCTCCTCCTCTCCACTTCCTTCCAACACTGATGATGCTACCTAGTTGGGTAATGAATGTTTACAAGCAAACTACCAACTCAAGGATTCCACCATTACTGATGGAATGTCCATGTGTCGCCTCTATGTTGGTTGAGGCAGGCAGGATTCCCTTGAGTACCATTTGTTGGGGGTCAAGGGAAAGGGAGGGTTTTGCCTTCTCTTTCTGCTCAAGGTCCCCATGTACAATTGATGGGCCACTGTGTGACACAGAATGCTGGACTCGATGGGCTTTGGCCTGATTCAGCATGGCTCTTCTTATGTTCTTATGTTCTTACTGTTTGGTCCAAAGTCTCAATGAATTTCCATTCAGATTTCAACATTCCATTTAATATTTGCTCCATGTTTCATAGAAGGAGCACATTTGTATTTCATAACATTGATTGAACTTTCCCATCGTATTAATTTAGAAGGCAGGTCACTTGAATTTTGCTTAGTGTATGATGTGGGAACCCAGCCAGCGGCAGCTCAGTTAATGATGGGTAGGCAAACCATGGATTAGTATTGTGTCTGAACTCAGCTGATTGTGGCTTGAGTGTCAATTCATAGTCAAATAAACCCTGGCTTAGCTGAGCAAATCAATCCAACTCCCCTTTCTGGTTTAGGAGAGTCTCAGTAACTCTTTTGTTCATTTTAACCCTACTTCTATATCCATTTCCCCCTCCATTGTCTGATTTTGACACGGCTAATCATTTAATGAAGTAACAAGGTAACCAGGTTATTTTGTCCCATTTATGATAGCTTAGGGCAAAGCCTAAGTCTAACTGAGAGTCTTGTGTCTTGTGTTTTTTAGGTGGACGTGTGAAAACGTGGAAAAGAAGGTGGTTTATACTGACTGATAACTGCCTCTATTATTTCGAATACACAACAGTGAGTATGGTGTGTCAACAATAACGTCACTCCTTCTACATCCAAGCTATTTCAGCTCGTTGATTGGATATTCGTTTTTTTCTAGGACAAAGAACCCAGAGGAATCATCCCACTGGAAAACCTCAGCATCAAAGAAGTTGAGGATCCAAGAAAACCGGTAAGATCTCCCTCCTTCCCCTGTCTTCTTCAAAAGATCTTTTTCTCCCAGCGATCTTTCCTGATCCCCTTTAAATCAGGCCCTCATCCTTAGCGAGCAGCTCTTACGGATGTACCTGCTGGTTTCTGAACCTTCAACTTAGTGGTAAACTCTTGTCCTGGAGATGCATCTCAGCTGCCTAGCATGGTGAACATCTGCTAAAATAAAATGGAAAATAGCTGATACACAATTGGGTGGGACCCATCTGAAGGGATGGAATTCGGACCAGTCAAGATGGTGGTCATGACCACATGGATGAGGCCTTGATCTTTTTTCAAGCAAGGAACTTCAATCATCTCTCTCCTATCTATCTATCTATCTATCTATCTATCTATCTATCTATCTATCTATCTATCTATCTATCTATCTATATATATATATATATATGTATATAGTGTTTCTTTTTTAGATAGCATCCTGTAAACCCAAATATGGGAGGAAGAAATCATTCTTTTCCTTTGCTTGTTTCAGCTCAACCCAGAGCCATCTGCAAGCACAAATATATATATGTTTTTTAAAATTGTTGACAAAGAAATAAGGGATTTCTGAGATAGCTATTTTGAGTCATTTAACTCTCTTCAGTCAGAACTCACCCTTCCGGGATTCGAACCTGGGCAGTCTGCACAGTGTGCACATAGTGTGCAGACTGCCCAGGTTCGAATCCCGGAAGGGTGAGTTCTGACTGAAGAGAGTTAAATAACTCGAAATAGCTATCTCAGAAATCCCTTATTTCTTTGTCAACAATTTTAAAAAACACACACACACACACACACACACACACACACACACACACACACACATATATATATATATATATATATATATATATATATATATATATATATATATATATATATATATATATATATATATATATATATATATATATATATATATATATATATATATATATATATATATATATATATATATATATATATATATATATATATATATATATATATATATATATATATATATATATATTTGTGCTTGCTGGATGGCTCTGGGTTGAGCTGAAACAAGCAAAAGGAAAGAATGATTCCTTCCTCCCATATTTGGGTTTACAGGGTGCAATCTAAAAAATAAACACTTGACACATATCCTTACTCCCTGACTACTGACAAAGCGGGAGAGAACTTGTGGCTCAATAGGTTAAAGCATCTGCTTAGCATGCAGACTGCCCAGGTTCGAATCCCAGAAGGGTGAGTCTGACTGAAGAGAGTTAAGAAACTCGAAATAGCTATATCAGAAATTCCCTTATTTCTTTGTCAACAATTTTAAACAACATATATATATATATATATATATATTTGTGCTTGCTGGATGGCTCTGGGTTGAATATATATATCATCTATTTATTCATTTATAGACTAGTAGAGCTTCAGTTGTATGGTTGAGGCACCATGTCGATTCCCTTGAGCTATTCCCAACCCTGCTCTTTAACTTTAAAAGAAAAATTAAGAGCTTCGGATCTGAAAACATTATAATCACCTCTTATGCAAGAGTAACCATTATACTGATTTCTGTGTCTTCCCATTTTTTGTCTATTATTGATGATCAGGTCATTATTTAGTCTTGTTAGGAACAGTTGATTTGAATTGTAAACCACTTATTACTGCAAGGGAAACGAAGGTTGGAGAAATGATACTGACTTACATAAAACAGAATGACATATATGAAGGTAAAATATATCAACAACGGTCAAAGGAGGCTCTAGTTGAATGTTGGCTTCTGCAGCAGAGCGACTCTGTGCCAAACAGAAATTAAACTGTCAATGTTGGTCTGTTGTTTGCTCCCTAGAATTGCTTTGAGCTGTACAACCCCAGCTACAAAGGACAGGTGATCAAAGCCTGCAAGACAGAAGCGGACGGCCGGGTGGTTGAAGGCAACCACGTGGTCTACAGGATATCTGCTCCCACATCTGAAGAAAAAGAAGAATGGATTAAATCCATCAAGTGAGGACTTTATTCATGGAAAGATGAGTAGCACAAGGCCAGCTGTATGGAGAGCCCAGCTGTAAAATTGGCTTGCTTAATTTGGGCTTTGCATATCCTATGGACTTGCTCACCATACAAGATAGTCCTCAACGTATGACCACAATTGAGTCCCGGACACGGCAACCGTCATAAATATGAACTGGTTACCAAGTGTCCGGATTCTGATGACATGACCAAGGGGAATGCTTCAATGGTCGTTCAGTGTGAAAAAGTCACATTTTTCAGTGCCATTGTAACTTCGGTCGCTAAATGAACTGTTGTAACTTGAGGACTATCTGCAAGTAATCCTCGACTTACCTTTCCAGCAGAGACATCGGGAAGGGAGTGTATTTTAGCCAAAGCTGCCTAGCGTTGAGAACCCAGGTGGGAAATAATTGCCCAAGGTGCATACAGGAAGAAAAGGCTTGTCTGTCGTTTGTTGTGGTCCAGGCAGAGTTTTTCAACTCTGGTGGACTTCAACTCCCAGAATTCCCCAGTGTGGACATTTTAAAACTGCCGGGGTTGAAAACCACTGATGTTAGGTGTTAGGGCAGTGTGCAAACCTAGCCTGATTATTATTATTTTCTTTTGTTTTAGGGCAAGCATCAGCAAGGACCCTTTTTATGACATGCTGGCAACTCGGAAAAGGCGGATAGCTAATAAGAAGTAACTCCGAGGAAGGACTCTCCCCATCCCCGTGCCCAGGGCAAAGGAAATTTGTCTCATCCCAGCAAGCTTGTGTCTCTGCTGTCCCTTTGGGAGTGTGGTGGAACCACAACTGAGCTGGACGTCTCCCGTTCCTCTTGTTGGGGATTGTGACTTGTTGATGTGATGTCTTTCCTGATAGAGGGAGATTGCTTCCTCTGTGTCGTTTAAGAGTCTTGTTCCTAGCTTACGTGCATAACGTTGAACCCCACCGTTGTGACACCCGGTGTGTGATCACATCTCCCTCTCCTCCACAGGATGGTCCTGCTTGAAAAAGCTCTCCAGGGAGTTGCTTTTCTTCCCCCAACTGGTATTTCCCCAGTGTGTTTCTCTTGGGTGTTTAGTGCAATTCTCCATATTGTCTTTTCCAAGAGGTTCTCGTTCTGCTTCCAGAAAACGGGATTGACGGGATCTGCGGTCCCTGCTTAAAAAAAAAAGATAGCTATTTGCTGGCGGGAGAGGGAGAAAATGACACCCCGGGCATCACATTGTGGCTGTGGAAGTTGTGCCCCTTTTGCACATGTCCGTATAGAGAGGGAGAACGTGTGTTGTGGTGCTGAAGAAAGCGTAGAGGTTCTGAATCCACCACCTCTGAGGAGCATAAAGCTACAAGTGAAAAATGGTTTATCTATTTGGGTCTGATTATCTGGAATTCTGAAGGCTTTGATCTCAAATAGTTAGGTCTCTCTAGCTAGCCCTCTGTTTGAAAGGCATAAAACTGAGGGATTCCTTAAAGAAAAACAGGAGATTTGCCATTTTTTTTTTAATCCAACTGATTGGAAATCCTCTGTTGGCCCTAAGAAAAACATGTAAACTTTCTAGTGAACGAGACAACAATTGTATTGCTGGGCATATGGATGGTTTATAAATGTTTGTATTTAACAATATTTTCTCAGGAGTGCCATCCTGGCTGACAACAACAGTAAAAGGTCAAAATAATTGTGTTGGTGGTCGCCCACCTGATGGCATCCAGAACAGGGATCCAAGCTGGGGCAAAACTTTTCCATGGTCACAAGGCCAGTAACGAAATTAGAAAAGGCTTAGCTTTAGTTTAGTAATTTAATTTTAGTTTAGACTAGGAAAGGCCTCTGAAAGTTTCTGGCTCCTCAAGGTACTACCCTTATGATGATACCAAAATCTCCTCTTTCATCCTTCTTTATGCTTTGCAACGACAGTGAGTTCCAAAGAATTCTAGGAAAGGTGCAGAAAAGAGCAACAAAGACGTTTAGGGGATTGGAGACTAAAACATATGAAGATCGGCTGCAGGAATTGGGTATGTCTAGTTTAATAAAAAGAAGAACTAGGAAAGACATAATAGCAGTCCTCCAATATTTGAGGGGCTGCCCCAAAGAAGAGGTAGTCAAGCTCTTCTCCAAAGCACCTGAAGGCAGGACAAGCAGCAACAGATGGAAACTAATCAAGGAGAGAAGCAACCGGGAACTAAGGAGAAATTTCCTGACATTTGGAACAATTGATCAATGGAACAACTTGCCTCCAGACGTTGTGGGTGCGCCAACGCTGGAGGTTTTTAAGAAGAGATTGGACAACCATTTATCTGAAATGGTATAGGGCTTTTCCTGCCTGAGCAGGGGGCTGGACTAGAAGACCTCCAAGGCCCCTTCCAACTCTGTTATTCTGTTAAAACTTGTTTTTCTCATACCAATTGCAGAGAGACCGTATATCCTTGGGTATCAGCTAATAATGTCGGAAACATCTGCAGGGATGGATCAGTAAAATGCATCTGTCCTCTCCTGTGCAATTCGGGTGTGTGTGTCGAGAATGGATTGCGTTAAGTGTACGCACACATTGCATGCCCGTGATGAACCACCTTTTCTGATGCTTCCCCAAATCCCTGCCATATTCTAAGAACTTAAGAATCTCTGCTTTTTATTGTTCTTATTACTTTTGAAGTAAGCTTCGAGACCCTATGAGGCCAGCCCCACCTTTTGCAGATTTTGTGTAGGGAATTAAAGCAGATCTCCAAAAATTCCTGGAAGGATTGAAATAGAATGCTTTTATTGATTGTCCCAGATATTTTTTGGGGGGAGGGGGGAACGAGGACAAAACATTACTTTCAATCCGTGTTTCTCAACCTTGGCAACTTTTAAGAGGGGTGGACTTCAACTCCCAGAATGCTTCCACCTGCATGGAGAATTCTTGAGAATTGGTTAGGTACTAGCTGGGGAATTCTGGGAGTTGAAGTCCACGCTTCTGAAAAGTTGCCCAGTGTTTAGAAACACCGATTTAAAGACGTTATTATGCCTGGTTACATCTTCACCTCTTCCCATCATCAAGAAGTTAAGCAAGATGCATTTCTCCTGGTGTCTTTGTGGCCTACAAAATTTGGAATGACTATTGCTGCTGGCTGGGTCTCTGCTGCCATCTAGTGCTTGTCCAGACAGTTACGTGTTCTGCCTCGGTTGCCTTGCGTCCCTGGGAACTTTAGGGGTTTGGGGGGGGAGGTTGAGTCTTCAAGGGGTTTTTTTGGAGAATTGAATAGCACTTTAGCTTCAGCTGGCCTGACAGGTGCGAAACATAGCAGGGAATTTGAATCGGGAAGCTCATTTGAAGATTTTGGGGTGGGTGGCCGTGTGTGGTACTAAAAAAATACTTTTTAAGGTTTGGAACATTTGGAAGACTTCTTACTTTTGATGGGGAAAAAAGAAGCCTTATATTTTTGCGAAAGGGAGAACCTAGCTTTCTAGGGATGCTTGCTGGAAAAAAAAAGGCTCCAGACAGATGAAGGTTTAATGCTGGCTCCCGACAAGCCATGGTTCACAAACTGAGGGCCTTCCTCCAGGGCATAATTCTGCTAGATTTAGTGGCCCTCTGAAAATGAGGTTGTGATTGAGATCATCATGCTGAGCCAATGGTGACTTTCAAGAGATGTGGACTTCAATTCCCAGAATTCCCCAGCCAGCCATGTTGGCTAGGGAATTCTGGGAATTGATGTCCACATGCCTTAATAGTTGCTAGAGTTGAGAAACGCTGTTCTAAGCTAGCTGACGTTTTGGCTTAATGTGCTTAGGATGCAATCCTAGCCTGTTACACTTTGTCAACAAATCATGCCCTCATACCATTCATGACATAAATTGTGTTTTTTTTAAAAACAGTAGTGAGAGAACCAGCTTTCCATCTGTTCAGGCCTTTTTTCTCAAGCCAGGTATTGCAAATAAGTCTGTAACTCCCCCCAGTTCTATTTTCTTGTACAATATTTCTTAACCACTCAGTGTAAAGTACCTTGTATATAGTGTACATCTGTGTATTGATCGAGTGCCTGGTTATCAATAAAGTGCGCAATATAATTCCGTATCCATCGGTGGCAATCTCCAATGACTGTTTTTTTTTTAAATTAAAGTACACGTCCTTGATTTGTTCAGCGGCCGTTTGAAGGGCATTGAAAAAAAAAGACACTTGTGACAACGCATTTTATAGCCGTTGTGGTGTGCCCAGTCACAGGGTTAAATTTTGGGCAATTGGCAACCAGCCAGTTATGAAGGTTGCAGCATCTAACTGCAACTTCTCAATGTGGAAAGCCAGGTTTGCTTAGCATACACTTAAATTCACCAAATTTGTAAAATTGGGCATAATTCATTTAACAACCAAAATTCTGGCCGCGATTGTGACCGTAACTTAGATCAGGGCTCTGCAACCTTGACAACTTTAAGACTTGTGGACTTCAGCTCCCAGAATTCCTCAGCCAGCTATGAGGTCCACAAGTCTTAAAGTTGTCAAGGTTGCAGACCCGTCGTAGATTACCTGTAGTGTTTCTGCTTAAATACTACAATACTAATAAAGGGAAAGTAACTGAGATGTTTTCGGTAGCACAACCCGACCAAGAGCTGGTTACACACGTGTCACCGTCCAATGTTTTGTGTCAAGCTAGGACCTTGACTTGTAACAGTTTGTTTAGTGTCCTTTCGAAATTACAAGGGCACTGAAAAAAGAGACTAATGGCCATTTTTCACACTTATGACCGTCGTAGAATCCCAAGGCCACACGATTTACATTGGGATGCTCGGAAACTGGTTCATATTTATGACGGTTGCCGTGTCCCAGGGGTTATGTGATCTCCTTTCGCGACCACCAAAGAAAGTCAGTGGGGAAGGCGGATTCGGAACTTACTTAGTAGCATAAATTCTAGGCTTGTCTCTACTCACCCGCTACAGTCCGATGTAACTGAACTAACCACAGAAGCCTGTTTGATTTGATTTCTCGGATTTATATACTATATAAATTTTACATGCCACATATTTACAAGTGGGGCAAGTGCTTTTTATCTTTTAAAAAAACAAAGATCAAACTTGAGACATCTCTGAACAAACACGGCTTGAATAAATCAGACAGATTATTCAGATGAACTGTATTTAATAGTTTTCCCCACTCTGTCTCCTGATGCAGGACCAGTGAATTAAGTGTATCACAGTTTTGATAGCATTTCATCATTAAAAAAATAATACAAATTAAAAAAAAATAAAATAAAATCACAGTATGAACGTTGTCTGTAACTAGAACCTCGGGAAGGAAACAAGAAAACCAGGTGGCTTGAGATCGGTCAGGACGTATATATCACTACATTAAAAATGAACGCAATAAAAACTTAGTGGATTAAAAAAAAATATGAAGAAAACGGCTCCTCCAAGCGGATACTAGAGATCCCGGCACCTGTTCTCCTCGCTTACTTCTGGTGCAGGCTAGAAATTCAACCTGAGCTATAAAGTAACTCTGCGGAACAGGGACGAGATGCCCAAGTGGCAAAAGACGGGGAGAAAAGCGGAAAAGGAAAGAGAGCCAGCACTACAAAAGGACGTTGCAGGCGACGGTTGCAAAAGGCACCCTGCAAAGGTTGGGTGAAGAAACACCCATGGAAGGAGACACTCGAGTGGGGGAAACGGACCCAGCAGACTTTCCCACAACGCACGGGTTGCTCAAACCCTCTGCAATTGCCAGTCGGATCTCGGAAATTCAGGTTCAGCCAAAGGACAGGCTACGGCGACGAGCGGTCTTCGGATGTGTCCCGGGGGTACATTCAAAAACCGGCCCAAGCGTCTGAACGGCACGCACTTTTCACAAAGTCCAAAGACGGGGATCCAACGGAGGGAAATGACGTTGAGTTTCTAGTAGCAGACACCTGACGAAGGAAACCGAGGCGCGCGCTGTCTCTCTCTCTCTCTCTCTCTCTCTCTCTCTCTCTCTCACAAACACCCGAGTTGCGTGTGAAATGTTTTAAATAATTAAATTAAATAGACACTTATTCAGTTGCAGCTTGCTTAAATTCGGTTACGGTTCCTCACCCCGCGTGGCGAACTAGGTCGGCTTGGGAGCAAACATCACGTGGACATAAAACACATTCAACCTGAGTGGTGGAACGAAGCAGCATTTTGAGATGTTTGGATCCAGGGCATTGTTCCTCACGGTGACACGGACAGGGGTAGGAAGATTTTGCAACGTCCAGCAGCTGTAGAAACGTGTCCATCATCCTCTTATATTTGGGGATCAAGGAGAATTTTGCTTGCTTGTTTTTTTTTTTTAAAAAAGAAGAACGACTCAAGGTAAAAACCAAAAAAGAAAAAAAAAGTGGGGCTTTCTTCAATGATAAAATCCTGTACAGTATTTTCTGAAGCACCAATTATGAATTAAAGAGTTTGTAGGGTTGTTTCCCCCCCCTTTTTTTTCGGTTTATAAATACACTATAAGCTGGACTTCCAACGGACATTCCGGATCTGAAAGGCAAAGATGACAAAATCATTTGGGGAAACTGAGGCGTAGAGGAGGTTTTAATAGTTCGATGCTTTTTAGCTTTCAAACAGCCCGATACTTTTCAGTTTCCCTGGCACCTGGCAAATACAGATAGCCCTCGACTTATAACATTAAGGCAGCCTGAACATCACGGGGCTCAATTCTAATGGTCGTAAATGGAGTCATCCAGGTGACCAGTCCTATTGTACAACTTTCCTTTGCAGCCTCGACCTACGACCTCAACGGAGGCCAAAGTCTCTGTTTGCTAAGCAAGAGAGATGCAAAGTGAAGTGAGGTAAGTTACTTTTGTTCCATTTTACAACCTTTCTTGCTAAGTGAATCCCCTGCAGTGGTTAAGTTAGTGACACGCTTGTTAAGTGAATCTGGCTTCCCCATGGACTTTGGTTTGTCACAAGGCCGCAAAAAGGCGATCACTGCAACCGTCGCAAGTACAAGCCAGTTGCTAAGAGGCCCAATTTTGATCACATGACCACGGGGATGCTGCAAAGGTGGTGTCAAAAAAAACCCCCCAGTCCTAAGTCCCTTTAATCAGTGCTGTTGTAACTTGTAAGGGTCTCTAAGTGAACTGTTGTAAGTCGAGGACTATGTATAAACTCCCCTCCCCTGGCAGGGCAGCAGCACCACCATCGAATCAGCCACTTCTCAAACACTTGGGGGAATCTTACGTCGGCTGTCATCAGTTCTGTCACTCTTCAGCTGGGGGCCGAAAGTGACAAGCCAGGATGTGTCATTCTTGACGTTAGAAGTCCACCCAAGTTGTCAAGCTTGAGAAAGACTGGAAGATCCACGTTGGCCTTTTTCAACTCTTAGGATTCCCTGCGCGTCCAAGGAAGATCTCCATAGGGATCCACCTCTCCCTTACTTACCACTGTTCTGCTCTCTCAGTGGATTGAAGCCGCCGTCCCTGTTGCTCCTTTCCAGGGCTTTTGACTTCCGCCAAACGGCCGGAGTTTCTTTGCAAGATGTCGTTGCGCCGTGTTTCCGACAAGCCTCCAAAGGCGGTTTGGGCGTCGTCTCCCAGTTTTTGAGATTCTTGATTTGCAGGGCAGCCGGCTTGGGAAGGGAAGGAGGGGCAGGGCCTTCGTCGCAGTCTTCCGATTTCCTCGCGTGCTTCTTCTTTTTCTTCTTCTTCTTTTTCTTGTGTTTGTGTTTGTGGGTCTCGGCCTCGGAGTTGGAGGGAGACGGGTCGGAATCTTGGCGATGCCTGGAGGAAAGCAAAGACTGGAAAGTCAGGGGAGGGGGGGGGAAGCGAGGCTGCCGTTTCACACAACAGAGAAGAACAGAGGTGGGAGGGACCCTGCAGGTCTTCTAGTCCAACCCGCTGCTCAGGAAGGAAATCCTATACCAGAGGTAGGCAACCTTGGCTCTTTTATGACTGGCAGACTTCAACTCCCAGAATTCCTGAGCCAGCACGGCTCAGCTTGGAAACCTCTCCCTTTCCCCTCAGCATGGCTG
The DNA here is from genome assembly GCA_034064705.1 of Bothrops alternatus. Taxonomy (NCBI): domain Eukaryota; kingdom Metazoa; phylum Chordata; class Lepidosauria; order Squamata; family Viperidae; genus Bothrops; species Bothrops alternatus. The sequence continues at coordinate 132,251 of JARGCV010001155.1, read as the reverse complement.
GCAGAGGGAATTCTGGGAGTTGAAGTCCACGAGTCATGAAGGGGCCATAGTTCTCCCATGCTGGCTCAGGAATTCTGGGAGTTGAAGTCCACCAGTCATAAAAGAGTTAAGGTTGCCTACCCCTGGCCTAGGCTGCTTTATGACTGGTGGACTTCAACTCCCAGAATTCCCGAGCCAGCACGGCTCAGCTTGGAAATCTCTCCCTTTCCCCTCAGCGTGGCTGGCTCAGGAATTCTGGGAGTTGAAGTCCACGAGTCATGAAGGGGCCATAGTTCCCCCATGCTGGCTCAGGAATTCTGGGAGTTGAAGTCCACCAGTCATAAAAGAGTTAAGGTTGCCTACCCCTGGCCTAGGCTGCTTTATGACTGGTGGACTCCAACTCCCAGAATTCCTGAGCCAGCCTGGCTCAGCTTGGAAACCTCTCCCTTTCCCCTCAGCATGGCTGGATCAGGAATTCTGGGAGTTGAAGTCCAGGAGTTATAAAAGAACCAAGGTGGCCTACCCCTGGCCTGGACTATTCCAGACATCTTGATCCAAGCAGTCACTTCCCCAAGACGGTTGCTAAGTGAGTTTGGCCCCATTTTACAACCTTCCTCGCCACCTAGGCGTTAAGTAAATCACGGCAGTGGTTAAATTAGTCACAGGGCGGTGAAGTCAATCTGGGCTCTCCCCTCCCCCCGTTTGACTTTGCTTGTCAGAAAGTCGCAAAAGGGGACAGGTGATTCTCCCTGGGACACGGCAACCGTCCTAAAGGTGAGCTGGTTGCCAAGCATCTGAATTTCGATCACACAATTGCGGGGATGTGACTACAGTTATTAAGGGTGAAAAAAACGCTCCGATGTCCCCGTTTTTCCAGTGCCGTTGCTAACTTTGAATTGTCACTAAACAAACAATGGTTGAGGACTAGCTGCATGAACCTTCGTGTACTGAAAGAGAAGACATTCCTCCTGCTTCGAAGTGTCCATTGGAATTGAGGGGCTGGGACGCATCTAAGTCCATTGAAACCCGGGCTTGCCTAGAGCAGAGACCCCCAACTTGTGGGGCACCAGGGACCAGTGACTTGGAGAGGTTTTATCCGCGGACCGGAGGGTGCGTGGTTTCGTGTGCTGCCTGCAACCCCTAGATGGGGCTTCGCTCGTTTGCACGGGCCAGTTGCTGGCATGCTGCGGCCCGGTGCCGGTCCACGGCCCGGGGGGTTGGGGACCTCTGGCCTAGAGAGAACATTCCTATAGGACAGGACCTACCGTCTGTCTTTGTGGCTTGACTGAAGCGCCGTTTCCTGTGGCTTGGATTCATTCACTGGGTCATTCACTCTGCCACCCCATAATGAAGGGGGCGAAGGCTGCTGGGCTGCCCATTTTGCAGACAAGGAACTGGGGCTAAAAGAAAGGAATAGGCTTACAGCAGGGGTGTCAAACTCAATTTCATTGAGGGCCGCATCAGCATTGCGGTTGCCCTCGGCGGGGGGGCGGAGGTGTGTGACCAGGGTGGGTGCGGCCTACTGGGTGGGCGTGGATGGAGTGGGTGTGGCCTACTGGGTGGGCGTGGCCAGCTCTACATCGTTCGCGTCAAGGGTGCCTTTGGGGGTCTTGTGGGCAGGAGTGGGACAGATCTGGGGGTCTCTGGCAGAAGGGGGTGGGACCGGGGCAAGCGCCAAGGCACGGTCCATTTCTTCATTCCTCACAAAGGGTGACACCTCCCCAGCATGGGCTGGTTCCTCGCTGTTTCCAGACGGCCTTGTGGAGCTAAGACTGAATGCGTTTCAGGATAGATGGCCACCCCAAAATTGTACATTGGCTCCCGGCCGACCTGGGCCAGGGCCAAGGCAGCGGGGGCCGTTCCCTCACTGTTTCCAGGATGGCTTCGCGGGCCACATGAAACCACTTTGCGGGCCACATCCGGCCCCCGGGCCTTGGATTTGACATGTCTGGCTTACAGGCTGCCCTGGGTGAATCCATACATTTCAACCCTTACTCTGGCATCATCACACCAGCTCACACCCGGTTCGTGAAGCTATCATCTGTTGTAGGCCACCTAGGGTCATGTTTTGGGGAGACGGGCGGCCGTATGAATGGGATGGACAAGCGGAGAAATAAATACAGGCCGTCCTCAACTTGGGACCACAATGGAGCCCCAAATTTTTATTGCTAAGCCAGTTTTGCCCCTTTCCTGTCACAGTTCTTAAGTGAATCCCTGCAGCTGTTGTGAGTAACCTGGTTAAGTGAATCCGGCTTCCCCGTGGACTTCGTCATAAGGTCGCAAAAGGGGATCACATAAACCTGGGACACCGCGACCGACATGAGTCGGCTGCCAAGCGTCCAAATTCTGGGTACGTGACCCTGGGGAGGCTACAAGCCGTAAGTGTGAAAAACGGCCGTTAAGTCCCTTTTCCCAGTGCCGTTGTTAACTTTGACCGGTCACTAAATGAATAGTAGGCCGAGGACCACCTGTATCCACTTCCTGGAGGATTCTGATGAAAAATAAGGTATGAATTCACAGGTAGTAGGTCACAGGGCATCAGCCAGGCCTTTCCAAAGGCAATGAAAAATAATTTTAAAAGAAATCAAAATCCTGAAATCTTTCAACCACATTTGGGGGTGGGGGTGGAAGGGGGGGGGGAGAAAGAAAGGGCTGGGGTCATCGATGACCCACTTCAGAAACTGGGCAGGAGATCATCCCGTTACCTCCAGGCTCCCACCCGCCTCTGCTCACCTGGCATCCTTCTCCTTGTGTTTGTCTTTCAACTTTTTCTTCTTCTTCGACTTCTTCCGCTTCCTTCCCTTTTGCTCCTCAGGAGAACTCTCTGGCAAGAGTTTGGGGTGTTTCTTTTCAGGGGCGCAGTCGCTGGCCTCGGGGCTCGGGGAAAACCGCCTTTTCCTATCCTGGTCGTGGTTCGACCGGCTTTTATAATAATCGTATTTATCGTAGGGGCTACTGTAAACATGACTCGACTTGTTATAGTCTCTCTCGGAATGCGTCGGCTTCCTCTCCTGGTTATGCCGGGGCAGGTGGGAAGCCGAGTAATAGTAACTGTACGAGCGGCACGTGTCCCACCTCCTCGGCGTCTCCTGGTAGTACCTCTCCCTGCTCCACGACCTCTCTCCTCCTTTCCCGTAACTGGGCCTGCTCCGCTCAGAGTCCGTTTTGCCCCGGCTGCGGGATTGGTAAGGAGGGTACTTCCCTAAACTCCTGGCGGGGTCGGGACTGCCCGGGAACCTGTAGTAGCTGGTGCCGTGGTATTCCCGTCGGGGCTGGTCCTGCTGCTTCACCCGCTCCCTACTGTAAGCGCACCTCTGCTTGCTGCAGTGTCCGTCGGGCTGGCTCCGCCCACCCACCCCGTCGGCCGCTGTCTCCTCCTCCTCTTCCTCCTCCTCGTTTTCGGAACGTTTCCTTTTAGGACGATAATGTTCTTGGTCAGTTTTTTTGTAACTGTGGGCTTTCTCCTTCGGGGAGGATCTCGGGCCCGGCTTTTCGAGGCTTCTTCGGACTGGCTCGCTGCCGTCTGCCGGTTTGCTTTCCGTCTTTGAACACTGGCTCTCGGAAACAATTTTGGGCTGGGAAAGGGGGGAATTCTTGGTACAAGGGGCGTCTTTACTACTCAGAGGGTTGCCCTGGAATTCAGGACCTGTCTCGGGCGCGTTTAGGGGGGTCTTTAGCTTTTGGGGCCTAGATTCACCGTCCAACCTCATCTGGGGGCTCAGGGTGTCTTTTTCTGGTGGCCCTGCCTGTCCTTCAGCAGGCTCAGGACTCTTCTCTGAAGCTGCTTCCTCCTCTTTGGATACACCTGCCCTTTCAGGAAGGACATGAGCATCCCCTTCTCCAGGGCAGGTGGGGGCTTCTTCTCTTGCTGGGGAGCTGTGCTGCCGGTTGTTCTCCAGCGGTCTGTTTTCCGTCGGGGCAATTTTTTTGCAAGGGTCTTCCGTGGTTGAAGTGACATCGGGGTCCAAAAGTATTCCCAGGCTTGGGATACTGTTGGGAAGGGCATCGGAGGCCTTTTCAGAAGCATCCTTGGCCGTTGATTTCTCTGGCTCAGGAGCACTGCTGGTCAAGAAGAGAAAGACGGGTCAAGATGGATGTCAGGCCTGCCACAACTTTAAACCTCTAAACAGAAACAATCCTTGGCTCCATCGTTGAGAAAGATATAGTTTTATCAGAATTCAAGTGTACTGCAGTAATAATTCAAAGCCACAACAGAGACTCAGGTGCCCAAATCCCTAAAATTTCTACTTTTCCCTTCCTTAACTGTATCTCATCGCCCACCCTGTGTAACCACTCAGGTCCAGGTAAGATGTTTTCATAATGGTTGGTCCAAGCATAGTCTGGTATGCAGCTCCCTCCTTCTTCCAACTGGGTGACCTTGAGGCAGCATCTTAAGGAGACACAGCTTTTACTTTCATTTCCCCAAGCATTTCCCCCCCCCACTCACACACACAGTTCATGGCAGCGAAATGCAAGCAAGCATAACACTGGATTTCAATCTGAGCATTTCTTAAAAGTGCTTTTAACTTCTAGGGAACTTTCTGAAAATGAAGCTGGTGAGCACTCTAGACAACTGCCAATATAGATTTTGTGAGACACATTAACAAGGTTATCTTGTCAAAAGAGCCTTGCTATATTTTTTTTTTTCATATCACAAGATACAATTCTATCTGGTCCAAACTCTTTTAGCACAAAAGGGCTCAAAGACATGGAGATTCTCTTTCTTCAAAGGCAAACAGATTAAAATGCTGCCTGGGAACCTGTTTTTGTTTCTTATCTCAAATTGCTTGCTTCAGCCCGATTCCCTCAGTTCCTGAGATTAGGCAGAAAGAATTTACCAGCAAAGGAAGAGGACACAGGGTGAAGGAGTTAAGACCGTGACTTGCAAGTCTCAACTCAATGAAGGCGGCCATTCCAATTTAAAGAACTATAAGCAACTTAATAAAAAGAGTTTATAAAATCTGCCAAGAGTAGGCATTAGTCTAGAAAATGCACGCTGTCTACTTTTCAAAAGCAGAAAACGTGCCTTCCAAAGATGCAGCACCCTCCATCGGAATGGAAGCCAATGTTTCCCTTTTAACAAAATCAGGTAAATCATTATCACAGTGAAAGCAGTAAACTTTAGTCCAATAAATGGGTCGTAGTTTGTTTTTTAAACTGGAGCATAGCTATTTTGCTTTTATGAAATATAAATTCATGTTCCTAAGTGGGAGAAACAGGGAAAATGTAATAAAAACAGAAAGGAAATAGGCTGAGATGTGGCATCTGCCTTTTAAAATTCAAAATAGTTAGAATAACGGAAGATTGCTCTACCTGGAGTCCCCGGGCAAGGTTTTCGACTGCTTGTATCTGAGGGAATCTGAGACTTCCTCTTCAGGGACGGAGGACAAAGCTTTTGGAGAATCCTGTAAATTCAGAATGGAGGAGGTTAACACAAGGAGAGGACCAAGCAAGCAGATTGAATGGTCTAGAGCCAGGGGTAGGCAACCTTGGCTCTTTTATGACTCGTGGACTTCAACTCCCAGAATTCCTGAGCCTCAGCTTGGAAACCTCTCCCTTTCCCCTCAGCGTGGCTGGCTCAGGAATTCTGGAAGTTGAAGTCCACGAGTCATAAAAGAGCCAAGGTTGCCTACCCCTGGTCTAGACTCCAGTACAAAACCCAAGTCCCCACTCCCATGTGCTGGCAAAACCTGCATGTGTGATTTGCTCCCAAGGAGAGTGTAACCCTCAACTGGAAGAACAGGGCCCACCCAGGCTTCCCTCTGGATCTAGAACAGTTCAACGATCACCTAGTTTTGGAGCCTTTTCCAGCTTTTCTTGGAAAAAGGAAGGGATAAACCCTTTGTGTGGGAAGCCAGCATTTAAGTGTTTAAGCGTTGAGTTCTGGCTTTTCCTTTCCAATTCAGGAGCCCCAAGCCTTATCTCAAAGTCAAAGAAGGAAGAGCTACGAGTACAGATAGTCCTCAACTTACAACCATCCGTTTAGTGACTGTTCAAAATTGTAAACGCTGAAAAAAGTGACCCGTGGCCATTTTTCACACATACGACCGTCGCAGCACCCCCGGGCTCACGTGATCAGTATTTGGACGCTTGGCAACCGGCTCGTATTTATGACGGTTTGCAGTGTCCCGTGTGTGTGTGTGTGTGTGTGTGTGTGTGTGTGTGTGTGTGTGTGTGTGTGTGTGTGTGTGTGTGAGATGCGATCCCCTTTTGCGACTGGGTTAGTAATTTAACAACGGTCGTGATTCAACTTAACCACTGTGGCCAGAAAGGCCATTAAAATGGGGGCAAAACTCACTTAACGAGTGTCTCGCTTATCAACCGAAATTATGGGGCTCAACTGTGGTCGTACGTTGAGGACTACCCCGCCTTCCGAGAAACCCACTCACTTTTCCGAGCAAGCCGTTGGTTTTGGGAAAGGAGCGATCTGCCAACTTCGCTGGCTTCCCTTGGGAGGTGGAATCGTTGCTTATTTGCCCGTTCTGCTTCGGGGCCTCGTTTAGGCTGATGGAGAGCATCACGGTGACGTTCTGGGGCAACTCGGGCTGGGGAGTTTCCTTCTCCGCTTTGTGGCAGGACAAGCAGGCGTTCTCCAGCCCGCCGGCCATGTTTTCTGACAAAATGCCATTGGACAATTTGAGGTGGCCGTTCTCCTTCAGCAGACCTTTGGATTCCTCCTCCGAGTCTTCGGAGGATTCCGCTCCGTAAGGGACCAGGATGCTGGGGCTGTGTTTGGCCTTGCCATTCATGATCAGCTTGGAACCGGATTTGCCCGGGGTATTCGGTTTGGAGACTTGGTTAGCGGCCGAGGAGACGGTGGAGCTGCTTGAGGTAGACTGCACTGCGGAAGGGTTAGAAATGGTGGAGGAAGGGGCGGGCTTGCTGAGGGTCTCCACGGTGCAGCTGGTGTGAGAGACACTTTGGCGAGCGGGCAGTTTGTTGTTGTGAATACTGAGGGTGAGTTTTGGCTTCTTGGAGGAATCCGGGGGGCCGGCGGCCGTGGCTGACCGGTTCATGGTCCACTTGGAGATGGACAAGGAAGGGGCCGAAGGAGATTTGACGAGGGAAGCGCTGGTAGAAATGGCCACCGTACTGCTGGGGGTTTCCTTCAGGGATCCGGTTCCGTTCAAATGGTTCGAATTCTGCAATTATACAAAAGGAGGGGAAAAAAAAAAGAAACAGAAAATAAGAGATCTATTCCCAGGCATGTAGACAGAGTGATTATAAGGAACTTTCTCAAATTAAACCCTGGCTCTCTAAACCAGAGGCCCTCAACTTTTTGGGCACCAGGGGCCGTTTCCGTGAAGGGAGGTTTTTCCGCGGACCAGAGGGGGTGTGTGGTTTTGTGTGCTGCCTGCATGCTGTGGATGGGGCTTTGTTTGTGCGGACCAGTTGCTGGCAGGCTGTGGCCCCGTACTGGTCCACGGACCGGGGGTTGGGGACCCCTGCTCTAAACAGCTTGGTGGATGCCTCTTGACTTACCTTCACCATGTGTGGAGGGAGCTGAGGTCCGATAAATCCTGGAGTACTCTGTTTATTACTGAGCACCCGCTGATTGATAACTGGTCGGGGAGAAGACTGTCCCGGCGTGTGAGCCGAATGAATGTGTTCGGCACCGTTTTTCAAGTCGTGGGTCCTAATAAAAAAAAAGTCACGCGACGTTAACTTTCCTTTTTGCAAACCACCGTAAGATTCTTTTTCTTAGGGGGGCATCCTTCTTTGTCACCGAGAAAGGGGAGTGACTCTGCCATTTGTGGCACACCAGAGAGGGGGCAAAAATGCAAGGCGGGTCCCGGTGCCAAGGATCGAAAAAAATCTACCTTTGAGTGCTTGGCCTTACCTGATGTAGAAGAGCACATAGGCTTGTTGGTTTAATACAGTCCTGATGTCACTGTTGGAAACAGTGGAATCGTTCATCTGGTACCACTGCCCGTTACTGGCCTAAAAAAAAAAAAAAATGAATTAGAGCAAAAAATTATTGTCTGTAAATCCATCCTCCAACATGAGGCAAATCAATATCCCAACCTCCACCTCACATCTTAGCTTCCTTAGACATCAAATTATAACATCTATCCTATGCGATTCTATGGTGCTATAGCATGGTGATTTTATCATGGTTTTACCTTAATTTAATATTTTATCTCGTAAATTGTATTGTCCGCCTACATCCATCCATCATCTATCTATCTATCTATCATATCTCCTATTTATCTATCTTTCCTATCTGTCTATCTATCATCTATTTATCTATCTTTCCTATCTATCCATCCATCCAGATGTGTTATGTGTGTATATATATATATCTTAGTGTGTGTGTGTGTGTACTTGCTGATGCTTTATTTAAATGTATATTTGTTTTTGCATGTATGTGTCTCGTTAGTGTTGTATGCATGACCTCTGTTGATGCCATGTGCTAAATAAAATAAGTAAATAATTCCAATCTCCTTGCGCCTTCTTTAGTTTGAAGAATGCCGATGGCTCCCACCGAGAGAAATATCAAGAGGCATTTTTTAAAAATAAAACTGGGGGATGGAAAACCAAGCCCGTGCTTCATTTAGAACTATGTCCCACCAGATGTTTCTCTTCTAGGAGGGAATGTAACTGGTGGTCAGCCAAAATAGATAAAAATTCTTCCATGTCACAGATGCTATATGGCTGGTCACTGTCAATGTTGGATCTGCTAGGAGGCCCAGCCTGTTTTAAACCCCTCCCATCCTTTTTGCAGGAAAATACAGTCATGCATTCTTAAAGATGCATTACCCTCTCAGACGCTTCCATATATGCTCCGGATGACAATACAGAAAATCAGGAAAGGCAGCTATGTTCTTCGGATCCATTTTAATTGGAAAAATAAAAGGCTTTTTTTATTAAAAAAAAAAAAAAGCCGATGGGAGGATAAACGGCGCCCTCTACTGGATTTTAGTGAAATACATACTGTACTAAACAACGAAATAATTTTGTTTTAGCAGCAGCAGAAAGGAAAGGATTACAGCAGTGTTTCTCAACCTTGACAATTTTAAGGCATGTGGACTTCAACTCCCAGAATTCCACAGCCAGCAAAGCTGGCTGTGGAATTCTGGGAGTTGAAGTCCACATGCCTTAAAATTGTCAAGGTTGAGAAACACTGGATTACAGAAAGAAAAAACAGACTCGTATAGCCTTAGGTTTTAGAGCAAGCATTTAGTAAAGTCTAAAAGTAAGCGCAAATTTCTGGAGCGCAAGAATTATCTTAAAATCTATGTTTCTCAACCTTGGCAACTTGAGGAGGTGTGGATTTCCCAGCCAGCACGCAAGGTTGACAAACGCTGCCTTAAACAATTAGACCTGGGTCTTTACATTTTACACTGGTTTGATGTTTACTCCTTGCCATAGCAATGTCCTCACAGTTATGGATGAGTGGAATCAAGTACTCTTCATTAGGATAACAATTTGGACCGCGTTCTGCTTGTCCTCGCCCGTTTCAAATTTTAACTCATCATAATAAAATGGTCACCTGCTCTGAAACAACTTCTTGAATGTCTGAAAATGGTTAAGATGAGAAAGATAAAAATATGTTTACCTTTATGTAGCAGTAATAATGCCCAGCGTGACAGCTGAAGCCGGTATGGACGAGCACTGCATAAAGTGCATAAATTATTGGTTCTCCATTGGGTTGGGACATATACGGCCGGATATCCAAATATTCAGGATATTTCACTTCCTAATCCAGAGGAGAGAGAGAGAGAGGGACACTTCTGAGTTTGCACCCAGAATTCAATTTAAAACAGAGAGAAAAGCAACCTCATCAAAAATATTAAAACTTTTACGCTCATCTCTACAAAGAACATCAGTTCACACAATTATGTTTGGGAAAATGTCACAAATGAGTGGACACTCCTCTCCCCAGCATCTCACACAGCCCCCTCTTCTAAGCACTAGTTCGTTTAACTCAAAAAACCTTTTTTTTTAATACAATCCTTTATCTGGTTTAATTCTCAGCTGGGCGGGGTGCTTTGCAGGCAGTCCTCGGCTTATGATCACAGCTGAGCCCAGAACTTATATTGCTAAGCGAGACAGTTAAGTGAATTTTTTGTCACAGTTGTTAAATGAATCATTGCCATTTTTAAAGTTAGTAACCCAGTTGTTAAGTGAGTCTGGCGTCCCCCTTGACGCTCAAGAGTTGCAAAAGGGGGGGGGTCACGTGACTCCAGGACACCGCGATTGTCGTAAATGTGGGCCAGTTGCTGTTGTGAGTGTCTCTAGACAGGCTGGGTACATATCAGAGGATGACGAAGCACAACCAGGCCCCTCTGGGTATTTTCCCCTCCCATCAGCTGAGCTAGACAATGAGGAGATTTGTATGCAGGATGAGTCAGACTCTCAAAGTGATGAGTCAGATTCGGATCAGGAAGCTAGATGGCTTGATCCGAGATTCCGAAGGTTTGATAGGCGGAGGAGTCAGTTAAGTGGAAAAAGGAAGTGACGTATTGAAAACTATATTAGAAGAGGAAGAAGGAACTAAGTCTTTGTCACGAGCAACGTTCATATCAAGAGGCAGTCTGATGCATCACCGAGTTCGTTAGAAATCAGTTTTCTGGTGTTTTTGAAATCTACGGAAGATTAATGAAGTCTTGGACAATGTAAGAGATAAAGAGTGAGTTAATTGGAAGGTGGGAGAATGTTTAATCTAAATGTAAATAAATCAGAATTGGCCGTTCCGGCCAACAAACTGCCAGCAGCTTGCTTTGAAGTGAATCTTTTGAAATGTGTTAAATAAAACTCTTAAAGAAATATTTATGTGGATTTCACTCAGCTGAGAAGGGCCAGATACAACAGTTGCCAAGCATCCAAATTTTGATCACGTGAACGTGGAGATGCTGCAGTGGCTGTTAAGTGTGAAAAACGTTCGTAAGTCACTTCTTTCAGTGCCATTGTAACTTCGAACAGTCACTAAATGAACTGTTAAGCTGAGGCCCACCTGTATTTTATTCACACTGCTCTAGGGCCGCGTTTACCTTGGTGATTTTGCCGCCGCTGAAATTTGCAAACCGTTTGAGGGACAAGGTGAGGACATTGGAAGCCCGATGTATCGTAAACCGCTTGGATGCAGGAACCATTTTTTTACACCTAAAACATAAAGGAGATTTAAGATTTTTTTCCCGCCACCCCACCCATTGACCATTTCCGGAAGTTCACCCAACTACTTCCTATTTGGTAATGAGTGCCTGAAAACAGATTTAGATTTTCTTAAAGATATGAAAGAGAAATCAAATCATTCTTCTTTTCCTTCCACTCTTAAGACTCACCCTCTTTTCAATCTCCTCGAAGGATGTCAACGTGCATTTAAAGAGCAAACCCAGGGCGAAACTGACAGTTCCTACGTACCATCCCTTGCTAAATAAACTATAGCACAACAAAACCACTTTGGCATTAAATACAAGGTTCTATAACCATGCCAGACGTAGGAGAGCAATCGATCAATGGATTATAAAACATATGAATTCTCATTCTTACTTGCTACACTTATACGCGTTTTCTCCATCCAACTGTTCAGGCTTGACAAACTGCTCCAGAGCTTTGTTGACACTTTGAGCTGACTGGAAGGGAGAAAAAAAAACAAAACACAACACACACACATGCCGACTGGAGAATTCTGGGAGTTGAAGTCCACATTTCTTTAAATTGTCAAGGTTGAGAAACACTTGTCTAGGATGCCGGGGCTCAGATTAGATGGGTGTTTTGATCTAGTCCAGTAGGACAGAGGTCCCCAGGGACCAGTTCCGTGGAGAGAGGTTTTTCCATGGACTGGAGGGTGCGTGGTTTTGTGTGCTGCCTGCATCTCGTGGATGGGGCTTTGCTTGTGTGTGCGGATCGGTTGCTGGCATGCCATGGTCCGGTACCGGTCCACGGACGGGGAGTTGGGGACCCCTGCAGTAGGATGTCACCAGGGTTTACAAGAACGTCTAGATTTGTTCTTGCGATCTACTGTGAAAAAAGTAGCCTCAGGAACAAAGATCCACAGTTAAGTTATGCCTTAACTAATGACAAAGTTCTTTGCAATTGTGGTGACACGCAGACAACACCACATATGTATATCTGTGTCCCGATTAGTGTACACTTAAGGGGCTCATGCCAGTGTGACAGAACGCAATTAATCTTGCTAGCTTCTGGGCAAGATCTGTTTAATTTGTACATATTTTAATCTTATATTTCATATTTTGAATTTTACGTTACATCGTATGCCTTATTTTAATCGTGATGCTTCTGACACAAATAAATAAATACATCTACAAAATAATTCCCTTCATAAATGCATTGCACTAAGTATACTTAAGAATTTGCAAAAACAAACAAACAAACAAACAAAGCAGCGAAGAAACCCAAAATGTACCTTTATTTCCAATGTAATATCCAAATAGGGATCAAATGTATCTGAAACACCTTTGCAGTTCATGCATTTTACTGAAATTAAAAAAAAAAGGAGCAGGTTTAACATACGATAAAAGTAAAAAATAAAATAAAATGGAATGTTCTCAGTGAACTTTTAAATAATTCTCAATGAACTTCAAATAAATATTCAAAGAACGGAGGAGATAGTGAGATACATTTACCTCTAGATCTGAGGTATCCTCCAAATATCTGGTGAATAAAACTGGTGGCCTGGGTATGTCTGTCCAATCTAAAAACACAGAGGCAGATCAAGATGAAACTTTTAAAAACATCTATCCTTGAATGAAAATAATCAAGAAAAAAATATATGAATGGCCACTTACTTGTTGCTACCATTCAGACATGCTTTCTGCATGGCATCAACCGTGTACCTTAGGAATTCGTGGGCATCTTCCTGATTACCGAAACGGAAATGTTTTGCTATTCCTAGTAAGTAAAGGAGAAGAGCACACTGTATGTCTTGTGATCGTTTTCGTAACGAAACAAAAACTGAAGTCCAGATCAGATCGCTGAGGCTGAACCAGCCCCATTTTTATAGTGTTTTGCTCCCATTATATTCATAATGTTGCATTGTTTGGCTCATTTTTAACACTGTAAGCTGCCCAGAGTCACCTTGTGCTTGAGATGGGCAGCAAATAAATTTATAATAAAAAAATAAATAAAACAAAAACCCAGGTGCAGGATAACCTACTAAAGGCAGAGTGCAATTCGTGCTATCTGAAGCAGAACTAGATTCTGTATTAGCTTGGTACCATAGAGAAGCAACCTTGTTGACTCTCAGGATTCTTTTTTCCGCTATGTATTCAAAATGGATTGCGATTAGTATATATGTGTGCATATGGGTGTGTATGTATATTTACAGCATATGTATAGCGGGTGCATGTATGTGTATGGTTATATAGCTATTTTCTTTGGAGAGCGGGCAATAGAGTTTCTTTTTTTTTTAACGTGTGCCAATGTAGTCACCGAAATAAGTGACAATAAAGATTATCATCTTTCTGAGGGAGAGGGAAATTTAAGGAACAGAGATTCACAGGAGCAGAAAGCTTTTCCCTGGAATTTTTAGTGGCCAAAGCAGATCAAAACGTGCATGCCGATATGGGGAGAGGCTTACGTCTAAGATCATTTATGACAGACATCGGCTTGATGACGGTGCCGGAATTGGAAAGAGCTTGGTTGATGTGGCCTTGCATGGTGCACATCATGCAAAATCCTTGTTCGTGACCTGCAGGCAAAGGGGAAAACAAAAAGAGATGTATCCCGTTAGGAAACATGCACACTTGGCAAACAACAATACTTCGGGCAATCTAAAACAAGAAACAAAGGTGGGCGGGAAGAGGAAACTGGGGTCATAAAAGAGACAACACAATAGGAATGATCACTGACTGATGGAATAAATAGGATCTAAAACAGGGGTCTTCAAACTTGGCCCGTTTATGACTTGTGGACTTCCAGAATTTTTTATTATTATTATTATTATTATTATTATTATTATTATTATTATTATTATTATTATTATTATTATTATTATTTATTAAATTTCTATGCCGCCCTATTCCGGGAACTCAGGGCGGCTCACAGCATAAATAGAAATCCAATATTAAAATACTACATAATACATATATTAAAATACATATATAAAAAAGAGAACCCCTAAATTAAGAAACCATTCATTCAGCAAACGTACACACAAACGTACACTGGCTAGGGGCAAGATGTCAACCGCCCCAGGCCTGTCGGCAGAGATGGGTCTTAAGGAGTTTACGAAAGGCGGAGAGGGTGGGGGCGATACGGATCTCCGGGGGGAGTTGATTCCAGAGGGCCGGGGCCGCAACAGAGAAGGCCCTTCCCCTAGGCCCCGCCAGGCGACACTGTCTGGCTGACGGGACCTGGAGAAGGCCGACTCTGTGGGCCCTAACCGGCCGCTGGGTTTCGTGGGGCAGCAGGCAGCAGTCCACAAGTCATAAAAGGGCCAAGTTTGAAGACCCCTGATCTAAAACAAGACCCACCTCGAGGAAGCAAAGGAGTTCTATGCGTGACCTAAACAACTGTGAAAATATTTAACAATATCTTGCTAAATGGAGTAGTCCCTGACCAGTCTCTTAATGACCGCTTGAAGGTACAACAGACCTCTTCAGGGTTAAGGCCTGGATCGGAAGGTCTGATGCTCCTCCCCCCCCCCACCTCCACGATCCTGTGATCGCATTTTGGGCACTTGGCAACTGGCCCACTTTTGCAGCATCCCGTGATTGTGTGATCACAATTCATAGTTGTTGGGTGGGTTGTTTGTTTTTTTGCTGGAAATCAGCTTTAATTTCTGCCCATTGCTAGACAATGGATTTGCTGAATGACTGCAGTGTTCGCTAACTGCAGCAATTTACTTAAGGACCGCCACAGAAAGGGTTGTAAAATCAGGAGCGGTCAGGGGGGCCAACTTGCTTAGCTACCGGCACAAATTACAACCCTCAACTCTGGGCTGAATTAGAGTCGTAACTGGAGGACTGCCTGTATAGATATTGGCCTTGCTGTTCCCACCTGTTTGGGGAGAAAAACAGATGCAACACACACACCCCGACAAAGGAACCACCCTCTGCAGAAGGTGCGTTCCGGTGCAGGCTTTCCTTTTTTAAACAATTAGGAAAAGAAAACCTAAAACATACTCACAGGTTTTGGAGTGTTCGTAGGAGAGCATGTAGTTGGCCAGGGGAGGGGTGTACGTCAGACACTGCAGAGCAGAGTTCAGGAAACAGGTGTTGCCCAGGTTTTGGAGACCAGCTCCGACCCGGTGCATCTTTTGCCATTTTAAGCAAATCTTCTCTGCTGGGAAAAGGACTTTCTGGGGGGCCGCAATCCCGTCACCGATCACTGTCAGAAGTCAGAGATCAGGAAATAATTAGCAATTAGGAAGAAGAAGGAAAAAAAATCAGGGGGAGGCATAATTCAAAAGCGTCTCCCACACCCCTTTTCTTGGGTGAACTAGGACAGGGGTGGGGAACCTTGGCTCTTTTATGACTCGTGGACTTCAACTCCCAGAATTCCTGAGCCAGCATGGAGGAACTATGGCCCCCTTTATGGCTTGCGGACTTCAACTCCCAGAATTCCTGAGCCAGCATGGCTCAGCTTGGAAACCTCTCCCTTTCCCCTCAGCATGGCTGGCTCAGGAATTCTGGGAGTTGAAGTCCAGGAGTCATAAAAGAGCCAAGGTTGCTTACCCCTAAACTAGGAGCTTCTCAGGAACTAACTAGGTCCAGGTCGTCCTCAACCTATGACCAGGATGGAGCCCGACCTTTCTTTGAGGCAAGAGGCTTGTTAAATGAGCTTTGCTCCATTTTACGACCGTTCTTGCTACGGTTGTTAAGATTAGTGCCGCTTTAAAAAAATCCTAGTGAGGCCACAGCTGGAATACTGCAGCCAATTTTCGTCACCATATCACAAAAAAGATGTTGAGAGTTTGGAAAAATTCAGGCAGCACCAAGGACCCATAGTCCTTCCCCTTCTCCTCTCCACACACCCTCTTCTAGCACTGATGATGTTACCTAGCTGGGTCATGAAATGTCTGCAAGAAAAGAACCAAGCTCAGAGAGCACCAAGGACCCCACCGTCCTCCTTCTCCTCTTCCTCTCTGCAAACCCCATCCTCTTCTAACACTGATGATGTTACCTAGTTTGGTGGCGAAATGTCTGCAAGAAAAGAACCAAGCTCAGAAAGTGCCAAGAACCCCACAGATTTTCCCCTTCTCCTTCTAAATCTTTGAGAAGAGCAACGAAGATGATCAGGGGACTGGAGGCTAAAACATATAAGGAACGGTTGATGAAACTGCGTCTGTCTAGTTTAATGAAGAGAAGGACGAGGGGGGACATGATAGCAGCCTTCCAATATCTCAGGGGCTGCCCCAAAGAAGAGGGAGTCAAGCTATTCTCCAAAGCCCCTGAAGGCAGGACAAGAAGCAATGGGTGGAAACTAACCAAAGAGAGAAGCAACCTGGAACTAAGGAGAAGCTTCCCGACAGTCAGAACAATTAATCAGTGGAACCACCTGCCTCCAGAAGCGGTGAATGCTCCAATACTGGAGGTTTTTAAGAAGAGACTAGACAGCCATTTGTCCGAAATGGTATAGGGTTTCCTGCCGGAGCAGGGGGTTGGACTAGATGACCTCCAAGGTCCCTTCCAACTTTATTATTATTATATAAACCTCCACCTCCTTCCCTCCTCCTCTCCATATATCCTACCCCCTTCTAGCACTGATGAGGTGACCTAGTTGGGTAATGAAAAGAACCAAGCTCAGAGAGCGCCAAAGACGCCTCACATTGTCATTTAGAAGGGGTTCCCTGTGCTTTCAAGCGGCCTTTCATCACTTACCCAGCTCTTTGGCGGAAGGCTTGCATTTATCTGGTCCCGATGTACTGGAATACAGTGCGGCTCCTGGCACTGGCCCCATTGAGCTCTTGTGTTTTGGAGCCTCTAACGAAGAAGACACAGCGACCCATCCTGCAGAGCCCGAGTCCATGTCACCGGAAGCTGGCGCCACAGAGTTGAAAGGTTGCTTCTCAGAAGCAGAGGCCTTGGAGGACTCGGCCGTCTTGTCAACTATGGTCATGGTTCATCTCTGGAAAAGAAAAAAGACACAGAAAAAGAAAAATCCTGGGTCCAGAGGTTCCAGACTTCAGAGAAATACTCGAGTCAACGGAGCGGCGAGGAAAGAGGATTTGGTTCGTTCCAATATCTCAGGGGCTGCCCCAAAGAAGAGGGAGTCAAGCTATTCTCCAAGGCGCCTGAAGGCAGGATAAGAAGCAACGGATGGAAACTAATCAAGGAGAGAAGCAACCTGGAACTAAGGAGAAACTTCCTGACAGTGAGGACAATTAACCAGTGGAACAACCTGCCTCGAGAAACAGTGAATGCTCCAACACTGGAGGTTTTTAAGAAGAGACTGGACAGCCATTTGTTTGAAATGGTACAGGGTTTCCTGCCTGAGCAGGATGTTGGACTAGATGACCTCCAAGGTCGCTTCCAACTTTTTATTACTATTACTATTACTATTACTATTACCATTACCATTATTATTATTATTATTATTATTATTATTATTATTATTATTATTATTATTATTATTATTATTATAGAAAAACACAGTCTCTTTTCCTCTACATGATGGGGTCTCCAACCTTGGCCACTTCAAGATTTGTGGACTTCAAACTCCCAGAACCCCCCAGCCAGCATGGAAAGAATGCAGAAAAGAGCAGCAAAGATAATTAGGGGGCTGGAGGCTAAAACATATAAAGAACGGTTGCAGGAATTGGGTTTACCTAGCCCAGAGGTAGGCAACCTTGGCTCTTTTATGACTCGTGGACTTCAACTCCCAGAACTGAAGTCCACGAGCCATAAAAGAGCCAAGGTTGCCTAACCCTGGTCTACCTCTTCCTTGTGGGGCAGAAAGGCAAGCTGCTTTTGCTTTTGCTTGGGCAGAGCTTTTTCAAATAAGAAATTAAAACAGGAAATAAAAGGGGACTAGGGAACTTGGCAGGAACCTTGGGAAGAATTACCTGCTGAGCCCTGGTAAGTTTGTGGGGTTTCTTGTTTAATTACAAATTCACCTTTTTTGTTCTTTTTTTAGCAGCCATATAAGGGGTTTCTCCTTCCCCTTTCTTCTAAAGTTTGCCCTCAGCACAGGTTTGGAGGGGGTGGAGCTTTCTGCTGCAGCCCCCCTGCTGGCTAATCCCTGGTAGCTGGGAGCAAGCAGCTCACTCTTCCTTGTGGGGCAGAAAGGCAAGCTGCTTTTGCTTTTGCTTGGGCAGAGCTTTTTCAAATAAGAAATTAAAACAGGAAATAAAAGGGGACTAGGGAACTTGGCAGGAACCTTGGGAAGAATTACCTGCTGAGCCCTGGTAAGTTTGTGGGGTTTCTTGTTTAATTACAAATTCACCTTTTTTTTTAGCAGCCATCGCGCCCCTGACGGCGCGCGATAAAATCCTAAAACAAGTAAGAAAAAAAATCCAAAAAGTAAACTGAGACCAAAACAAAAAATTTGAACAACCCAAAAAAGCTGTGTTTTTTTTTTAAAATAATAACTAGTATAATAATAACAGCAAACATATAATAACAAGAAATGGAGATAGATAGCCAGCAGACGGAGGGGAGCTTCCCAGTGTTTTGTATTGAGTGTCACATGTATGACTATCTGTCTGCTGGACAGAAGTCTTGGGTGTGTGATCGGTGCAATGAGCTCCTGGCTCTCAGGGAACAGGTTCTTTCCCTTGAAGCCAAGGTAGCAGACCTGGAGAAGCAGAGAGAGATAGCGAGGCAGGAGAAGATCTTCAGGGATGCAGCAGGAGCATCCCACTCCATGCTGAGCAGCTCTCCAGCTGCTTTGGAGAATGGAGATCTTGGGCAGGGAGGACATCAATCTGTGGATGAGGGACAGGCTCCCTTAGTTGAGACCCCTTCCCTGGAGGATGTGCCCATATCCTCTTGCACCGAGGATACTTCTCCGCGGGTGGTGGGAGGGGGGCTTCTTGTAGTGGGTGATTCAATTGTTAGAAATATAGAGAGACGGGTTTGTGATGGAAGCGTTGACCGCATGGTAAACTGCCTGCCGGGTGCAAAGGTTGCGGACATCACGAGGCATCTAGACAGGCTGATAGACAGTGCTGGGGTGGAGCCAACTGTTGTGGTACATGTCGGTACCAATGACATTGGAAAAGCTAAGCGGAAGGTCCTGGAAGCCAAATTTAGGTTGCTAGGTAGAAGATTAAAGTCCAGGACCCCCAAGGTTGCATTCTCAGAAATGCTACCTGTTCCACGTGCAGGGCCAGCTAGACAGGCAGAGCTCAGGAGCTTCAATGCGTGGATGAGGCAGTGGTGCCGGGAGGAAGGGTTTAGATTCATTAGGAACTGGGAAACATTTTGGGACAAGCCACACCTGTACAGAAGGGACGGGTTACATTTGAACCATAATGGAACCAGACTGTTGGCGATTAATATTAAAAAGGTTTCAGAGCAGCTTTTAAACTGATTCATAGGGGCAAGTCGACAGGAGCTGGGCAGCTTCCGGTTCGAGAAGGCGCACTGCCTAATATGGAGGGTGGAAGTTATGCACACATTGGTGAGTCAACAGGAAAACTAAATTGTAATAGTCAAGCAGAAGGACATGGTAGACCATCTACAAATTCTACAACCAAATTCTACAGTCAAAATCCACAGTCAAAGTTGAAAGTGCACCAGAAAATTACATATAAAGGTCTGTACACAAATGCTAGAAGCATTCGAGCAAAAATAGGGGAATTGGAATGCTTGGTGAAGGAAAATAATATTGATATTATCGGCATAACAGAAACCTGGTGGACAGATGAAAACCAATGGGACACAAGGATTCCAGGTTACAAATTGTATAGGATGGACAGGAGAGGGAGAAATGGTGGTGGCGTGGCCTTGTACATAAATGAGGAGTTAGAATCTCATGAACTCGAAATTCAAGAAAATTCAAACTCACCCACAGAAACATTGTGGATAAAAATCCCAGGACAGGAAACTAATCTGACGTTAGGGATCTGCTATCGCCCTCCCAACCAAACTCCAGAGGCAGATTGCTATTTGGAAAATGAATTTAAGGAGGCCTCAAAAAGAAATAGGGTAGTCATAATGGGGGACTTCAACTATCCCCAAATAGATTGGGTAAATTCTTGTTCTACACATGATAGAGAGACAAGGTTCCTCGACATGTTAGCCGATTATTCCCTTGAGCAGATGGTCATGGAACCTACCAGGGGAAAGAGGATCCTGGACTTGGTTCTAACTAACACACAGGATTTGGTTCATGATGTCCTTGTAACCGAGCCCATAGGAACCAGCGATCACAACACAATAACCTTCAACTTAACCATGGATAGCAAATTGTCAGTGAAAACTAACACAGAGACCTTAAACTTTCACAGAGGGAATTTTGACAAAATGAGGAAAATAGTAAAGAAGAAACTAAAAGGAACAGTAAAAAAAGTCAAATCCCTCCAAAATGCTTGGAAACTGTTTAAAAATACGTTACAGCAGGCTCAAATAAAATGCATTCCTAAAAGAAGAAAGAGGATTGGAAAGTCCAAGAGGATACCAGTATGGCTTACGAATGAGGTAAAGGAGGTTATTGGACAGAAGAAAAACTCATTTAAGAAATGGAAGGCTCTTCCTACCGAGGAGAACAGGAGGGATCACAAACTCTGGCAGACCAAATGCAAGGCGATAGTCATGAAAGCCAAGAGAGACTTTGAGGAGCATATAGCCAAGAATATTAAAAATAATAACAAAACCTTTTTTAAGTACATCAAAAGCAGGAACCCAACCAGAAAATCAGTTGGGCCACTTGATAACAATGGTCAGAAGGGGATAATCAGAGAAGACAAGGAGATTGCTGAGAGGCTAAATGACTTCTTTGCTTCCGTTTTCACCGAGGAGGATAGAGAACATTTGCCTGCCACTGAATTAGTTTTCCCAGGGAGGGAAATAGAAGAATTAAACCTGATAGAGATAAACAAGGAAGATGTTCTTGCATGCCTTTCTAAACTAAACGTCAACAAATCGCCGGGTCCAGATGGCATCCACCCTAGAATTCTCAAGGAACTCAAGTGTGAAATTGCTGAACTTCTAGCTAAAATATACAATCTTTCTCTAAGATCAGGCACTGTACCGGAGGATTGGAGGGAAGCAAATATAACCCCGATCTTCAAGAAAGGATCCAGAGGTGATCCAGGAAACTATAGACCAGTCAGTCTAACCTCAGTTCCAGGCAAACTGATGGAAACCATTATTAAAGATAAAATTACAGGGCACATAGAAAAACAGGCATTGCTGAAAGAAAATCAACATGGTTTCTGCAAAGGCAAATCATGTCTTACTAACTTGTTAGAATTCTTTGAGGGTGTAAATAAATACATAGATAAAGGGGCCCCAGTTGATATTGTATATCTTGACTTTCAAAAGGCTTTTGACAAAGTCCCTCACCAAAGGCTCCTAAAAAAGCTCTCCAGCCACGGAATTAGAGGACAGGTCTTGTCCTGGATTGGTAACTGGCTAAATTGTAGGAAGCAAAGGGTGGCAATAAATGGACAATTCTCCGGATGGAAAGAAGTGAGAAGTGGTGTACCCCAAGGTTCAGTTTTGGGGCCTTTACTTTTTAATTTATTCATCAATGATCTGGATGTAGAAGTTAATAGTGAGGTAGCCAAGTTTGCTGATGACACTAAATTGTTCCGGGTTGTGAAAAGTGAAACTGATTGTCGGGAGCTCCAGAAGGATCTCTCGAAATTGTGTGAGTGGGCAACAAAGTGGCAAATGCATTTTAACCTAAACAAGTGCAAAGTTATGCACATCGGGGCAAAGAACCCCAATTATACTTACCAACTGATGGGGACCAAACTTTCTGAGACAACCCAAGAAAGGGATCTTGGGGTTTTGGTGGACAGCTCGATGAAGATGTCAACCCAATGCGCAGCAGCAGTAAAAAAAGCAAATTCCATGCTTGGCATGATTAGGAAGGGAATCGAAAATAAGTCAGCAAGTGTTGTATTGCCTCTGTACAAATCGATGGTGAGACCACACTTGGAGTACTGTGTACAGTTCTGGTCACCGCACCTCAAGAAGGATATAATGGAACTGGAAAAGGTGCAAAAAAGGGCAACAAGAATGATCAAGGAAATGGAGCGCCTCCCTTATGAAACCAGATTGCAACGCCTTGGTCTCTTCAGCCTTGAAAGACGGCGTTTAAGGGGTGACTTGATCGAAGTGTATAAAATCATGCATGGGATAGAAAAGGTGGATAGAGAAAAATTATTTTCTCTATCACACAATACCAGGACAAGGGGGCACTCCCTAAAGCTCATAGCTAAGAAAGTGAGGACAAATAAAGGGAAATATTTCTTCACCCAGAGAGTCGTTGATTTATGGAATTCACTTCCTGAAGGGGTCGTGACAGCTGTCAGCCTTGACAGCTTCAAGGCAGGGCTAGATAGATTCATGGATGCAAAGTGTATCGGTGGTTATTAAAACGGATGTCCATGTGCCGCCTCTATGTTGGTTGAGGCAGGCAGGATTCCCTTGAGTACCATTTGTTTGGGGGTCAAGGGAAAGGGAGGGTTTTGCCTTCTCTTTCTGCTCAAGATCCCCATGTACATTTGGTGGGCCACTGTGTGACACAGAATGCTGGACTCGATGGGCTTTGGCCTGATTCAGCATGGCTCTTCTTATGTTCTTATGTTCTTATGTACCCTAACGAAAACATGGACTAGGGGTGACATGATAGCAGTGTTCAAATATTTGAGGGGCTGCCACAAAGAAGAGGGGGGTTCAATCAATCTATTCTCCAAAGCACCAAAAGGCAGGACAAGAAGATGGAAACTAAACAAGGAGAGAAGCAACCTAGAACTAAGGAGAAATTTCTTGAGAAGGAGAACAATTAATCAGTGGAACAGCTTGCCTCCAGAAGTTGTGGGTGCTCCAACACTGGAGATTTTGAAGAAGAGACTGGACAGCCACTTATCTGGAATGGTAGAGGATTTCCTGCCTGAGCCAGGGGGTTGGACTAGAAGGCCTCCCAAGGTCCCTTCCAACTTGCTTATTCTGTATCGTTTTGTTTTCAGCACTCGGGCTACTGAGAGTCTTCTAATAGGTAGTTTTGAAGCAGCAGTAGGCATTAAAAAAAACCCCAAAACTTAAGTAAAGCTTATGGAGGCTAGTTCCTCCAACAACTCAGTATTGTTAATTTTAAAATAGCATTATTTTAAAAAAAAAACCAAGAACCAACCCGCCCCTCAAATGACTTCCAACTGGATATTACAAACACTACTGTGGATATTTGTACCACCCGTAACTTAGTAACATCAATAAAATCATATGATACACACAGTTAAACAAAACCTCATCATCCTTTTAGCCCCAATACAGACTTACAACCACTAGGAAGACCGAAGTATCAGTCAAAAGCTGTTTACCAGTGGCTGGACTGAATATTAAGCTTCTCTTTATGACCCTGTTCACAGCAGTCACCAAAGGATTGTTAAGCAACCTCATGGTCCCTAAGGCCAATCCTTTCCCTTAAATGGGTGTGGGGTTATTGTTCTTTTTGCCAGAAATCACCCCAAAAGATAGTAAATTATGGTTAGGCGATGCTGCAGCTGCTTGTAAAGGCTCGTACTTTTACCCAGTAGAAACCTAGAATAATAAAACCCAAGATGGATGCACACTCCCGAGCAAAGCCGGAGTGTAACTTTCAGAATTGCTCCTGGCCACCACTGATGGGAGAAACGTGGATTGCACCAAGACAAATCTTCACCAGTTCTCCCCGCCAACCCGATCCAGGTGGTTATTTTTTGCTGTGGCAGGTAAGGAAGTGGGGGGGGGGAGAAGAGGAAGGTCAGCAGCTGGCCAGAGGGATCCCCGGTTCCAGTAACTTAGTAACATCAATAAAATAATATGAAACACACAAACTCAATCCTTTTACCCCGAATACAGACTTACAACCACAGCGAAGACCAAAGTATCAGCCAAAAGCTGTTGCCAGCGAGCGGACTTGACATTAAGCTTCTCTTTGTGATCCTGTTAACGCCAGTCACCAAAGGATCGTTAAGCAACCATGTGGTCCTGAAGGCAAATCCTTCCCTTTAAACCGGATCTTGTGTCAGAAATCACCCCAAAACACTGTAAATTGCGGTTACACAAAGCTGGTCGTAAATGCGAGCCGGTTGCCCGGGGCCAGTAACCTGATCGTGTGGCCATGGTCCTAATTTTGACCGCTGATTTTTTTTTTAAAAATCGGTTGAACCTTTCAACAGCTGTTCAATGACCGCTCTTAGCCAAGGGCCACTTGAATATTTAACTTGATTTCCCAAAGAAGTGGCCGCGATCTCTGCGACAGCAGAAGGCGACTTACGACAGTTTAGTAGTGGCCATTAGAGTATGTCAACGTCCGGACTAAGGCAGGCCACCAAGTTTTACTGGTCAACCTAATATTCTGTCAGTTTACCCAAGAACAGCCCAGCCCCCACTTGGAACCCTCGCACGCCTAACTCACACTTCCCTTCCACGCCAAGAGCCAGAGGATAAAGGGATGCACAACGTCCGTTTGGACCTCGGCTTATGACCAGTTGAGCCCGACGTTTCTGCCGCTAAGTGGGAAATTTGTTAAGGGAGCTTCGCCCCCACCTTACGACTTTTCTCGCAGATGTTAAATTAGTAACACGGTTGTTAAGTCAATCGGCCTTCCCCGCTGACTTAGTGCTGGTCAGAAGGGGATCGCGTGACCCCGGGGACGCTGCCAACCGACATAAATGGGAGTCGGCTGCCAAGCATCTGAACACTGCTGTCTCGCTTAGCAGCAAAAAATTGGGGGCTCAGTTGTGGTCCTAAGCCGGACACAACCGTCGCAAGCATCCCTGTGTTCGTCAAAATTTGGATGCTTGGCAGTTGGCTCGTTATTTGTGACGGCTGCAGGATCCCAAGATGAGGTGATCCCCTTTTGCGACCAAAGCCAATGGGGAAGCCAGATTTACTTAGCAACCGTGTTGCCAACTTGACAACTGCAGGAATTTACTTAACACTGGGGCAAGAAAGATGGTATGACGGGGCAATAACAACTGCCTCGCTTAACGACAGAAATCTGGGACTCGATTGTGTGTCGCAAATTGAGGATTACCTGTACAGCACCCAAAGCAACAATGTCCTATAGGTATAATGAGGAGGGTCCATTCTTGTCCGCATTTTGACCAGCTGTTGCCTTCAGATATGCTTCAAGAGCTTCAAGACGGTGTAAGTAGATGGTCATATAAATTGGTTAAATAAGTAAATATTGGTGCAATTGGTGCTTCTGGCCTAAAGGTTGTTACCCAAAGGGACCCTGGCCCACTAAAGCTAAAATATGTGTAAAGTAACCCACTATCAAAGAACTACAATTTTTAAAACTGAAGAACCAGCAGCAGAACCAACATATAAGCTTGCTTGTATAAAGATTCCCCCCCTTTTTTTCTCGAATTGGGGTGGGGAGGTAGTTACGGGTGACTCATTGTTTTAAGCCTATTTATTAATATTTAAACTTATAGAGCAGACCCTGGGGCTGGAAAAGGAAAAAAGGCTGGAGTTTAATTCCTCTTTATAATAATTCAATTTCCTGAAGGCAAACTGAGGGATGACTGCTGTCAGATTACTAGTGAACCTCATGGGGGAGTGGGGATTTGTTTAGATTGTAGCTCAGCTTTTAAGTCAGGGGTGTCCAACCTTGGCAACGTTTAAGACTTGTGGGCTTCAGCTCCCAGAATTCCTCAGCCAGCTATGCTAGATGAGGCATTCTGGGAGTTGAAGTCCACGAATCTTAAAAGTTGCCAAGGTTGGACACTCCTGTTTTAAGCCGTTGCGAGATGGAGCGCTTGCTCATTTCGATATGAATGATCATTTCCCGAAATGGATCCCTCTGCAGATGCAAGGAGAAGGGATCCTGGCTTGCTAGCAAAACACCTCCTTTCCGTGCAGAAATGTGAGATTCTGGCATTGCCAGGTTGAGCTGGGAAAACTCCAGAATTCTTGGAAAGGCATCCTTTGATCGCCTTCGAAAGTCAGGATAGAAGGACCAGGGATCTGCTCCAGCGCAAAGCAGTTTCTTACATTCTTACTGTGAAATCAAGAAAAACTTTTTGGGCTTCCTGATACTCAAACTGATAAAAGGCCTGTGGTTTGACTGAGAAAGGATGAATAGTGGAAGGCTTTTTCAGAGGAGTAAGAGTGAGTAAAGTAGCATACAACAGCTCTCCTTGCTTTAGAAAAACAGCACGTTCTCCGAAATCCTTATTAAATCACATTTCCTTTACGGAATTATAAAGCTCAAATTATCCAAATTGCACAATCACAGCACAAAAATCACACCGAGGAGCCTCTGCACCAACATGCTCAAGGATTTACTCATTTCCTGCGTGAGGCTGTTTGCTCTTCATCTGAATAGCAATGAAAGCACATCTCAAGCAGAATTCTGCTTTTCCCATTAACTAGGAAAAGGTGCAATGTACAAAAGGAGGCAAATTGGACATGAGAAGGGCCTCGTTTTGCAAAAGGAGCCTATTATGGAATTGCTGGTTAAGAGTCCGCTTGCAAGTCATCTAGGAAATTTGTTTACAGGGAAAACACACACACACACACAAAACCAAAACAGCAGCAAAGAAGAGAACAAGCCAAAATTCATTTGGAGAAGAACTGACCAGGCCCAGCAGAGCATTCGGGAGGCGCCTGGAGCAAAAATAGCAGTAAGAGAAAAACTCAGAGTTGCCAACAGCTGATAATTTGCCTGCAGACAACAAGGTGAGTTCCACAGCAGTGCTCGATTTATTAATGGTTTGTTTTGTGACCGTTTGAAGTTACAACAACATTGAAAGAAGGGACCTGTGACTGTTTTCCATGCTTAAGACCGTTGCAGCACCCCCATGGTCTTGTGATCAAAATCTGGCCACTTGGCAATTGACTCGTATTTATGACGGCTGCAGTGTCCTGGGGTCATGTGACCCCCCCTTGGTGATCTTTTGACAAGCAAAGTCAAATGCTGGAATTGGGTCTGTCTAGTTTAATGATGAGAAGGACGAGGGGGGACAGGATAGCAGTTTTCCAGTATCTCAGGGGCTGCCCCAAAGAAGAGGGAGTCAAGCTATTCTCCAAAGTGCCTGAGGGCAGGACAAGAAGGAACAGGTGGAAACTCATCAAGGAGAGAAGCAACCTGGAACTAAGGAGAAACTTCCTGACCGTGAGAACAATTAACCAGTGGAACTACTTGCCACCAGAAGCTGTGGGTGCTCCAAAACTGGAAGTTTTTAAGAAGAGATTGGACAGTCATTTGTCTGAAATGGTATCGGTTCCTGCCTGAGCATGGGTTGGACTAGATGACCTCCAAGGTCCCTTCCATTATCATCATCATCATTATTAAAATAATAATAAGAGACGCTGTCAAAGGGGACAATCCTAATACACTCATGCTAGTTGGATCAAGTATACAACAGCTGTGCCCTCCTTTATTCCTAAGGATATATCACAGCAGTGTAACCAGAGGAGCATCATTCATGTAGGCAAGGATAAACATGAGCATTTTAGTTTCGTTTTCTATCTGTGTGTAATTTCCAAGCTTAATTTCAGTTAGATCTCCCTCCCTTCACCCAATGCCTTGCCTGACTTAATCCAGGCTGGCTAACGTGTGACAACGGTCCTTGTACTTTACCAAGAAAAAAAAAAAGGCTTAAATATCTCCTGGTTGTCGTTTGGAAAATCACAATACTGCATCTCCCCAGCCATTGACGCTCGGCACACACACCACAAACACTACAGATAATCCTCGACATACAACAGTTCACTTTAGTGACTGTTCGAAAAGGAATTCATGACCATTTTTCGCACTTACAACCTCTTCGGGATCCCCAGGGTCACGTGATCAAAATCCAGATGCTTGGCAAATGACTCATATTTATGACGGTTGCAGTATCCCAGCGGTTGCGTGATCATCTTTTGCGGCCCTTTTACAAGCAAAATCAATGGTGAAGCCAGGTTCCCTTAACAATCATATTACTAACTTAACAACTGCAGGGAATCACTGAACAATTGTGGAAGAAAACTCATAAAATGGGGCAAAATTCAATAGCTCTCACTTAGTGATGGAAATCTGAGGGTCAATTGTGGTCATAGGTCAAGGACTACCTGTATCTCCTTACAGATGCATACTTGTTTCTATATGGAAGCACAAGAAAATTGTCCATCCGATGCAAGGAACGGGATTGTATTAAAGTAACAGGCATATTAACTATTTGCATTTAAGCACGCCTCTGTTAAAATCTGACATTTCTATAATTATGACACAAATCAAACATACCCAATGGTAGTCCAAGGAGAAGGGCAGTACAGTTTTAAATTTTATTTGTTATGCAGCCTCAGAAAGAATACTTGTAACAATCACAGTGTAAGCAACAGATAAATGATTCACCTTTGTCTTTAAAATGTATCTGTCAAATTTATATTCTGTTTGGGGGGAAAAAAACATACCTGGAACTCAACAGAATACATCTTACCACAGAACAAATGCCAGGGTAAAATACATTAGATCTCTAATTAGAAACCTAGAATTATTTTAGGGACCTAGATGTGTATGTATGTGAACTTCTGGCAAAAAAACTCCCACTTTGTAAGACACTAGTTCTATTTTTAAGTAAAACAAGGCATGGTCCTCTACTTCTGATTCTAAACTGATTCATTTTTAAGTGTTTCTTTTCCCTCCTCCAGCTTTGATCCAATTTAACCACAGATTTTTACAACTAAGTTAACTGGTTCTCTTAACGGACCTGATCTCCCAGGCCTGCCTTGAAAAAGCAATTAACTTGTAAAGAGTATTCTGGGCATTTGAGGGCACTTTTAAGGTAAATTTATGGTCATAGTTTCATAGTTACAAGGCATCATTTATGCCAACAGAAGCTAACATTTCTATTAAGCAGCTCAGAGAAGTAATCAGTCTATGGTGAAAGCACGCAGACCACCTATAAAAAGTCAATTTCCTTTAGTCCTGGAAATTAATGTTACAGAAGCATCTGACCGGCCCTTTCTTGAGAGATATGTATCCTATGTGGGAAGAAAAAACTATATTCCCCATCCCGTTCTCAATTACAGGTAGTCCTCGACTTACAACAGTTCATTTAGTGACTGTTCGAAGTTACAGCGGGATTGGAAAAGTGACCTCTGACCGTTTTCACACTTATGACTGTTGCAGCAACCCTGTGGTCCCCTGATCAGAATCTGTCTGGATGCCTGGCCATGGGTTCATGTTTATGACAGTTGTGGTGTCGCGGGGTCATATGATTTTTTTTTTTGAAGCAAGCAAAGTCAATTGGGAAGCCAGATTCATTTAACAACCGGGTTACTAAAAACTGCAGTGATTCTTTTAACTGTGACAAGAAAGATGGCAAAACGGGGCAAAATTCAGGTAACAAATGTCTCGCTTAGCCACAAAAAGGGAGGGAGGGAGGGAGAAGGGAAGAGAAAGAGAGGGAGGGATGCTTCTACCAAGCAAGCAAGCAAGCAGGCCAGAAGCTCTTTGCAAACAAGATGATGATGATGATGATAATAGTAATAATAATAATAATAATAATAGTTGGGAGGGACCGTTGAGGTCTTCTAGTCCAGCCCCCTGCTCAGGCAGGAAACCTTATCCCATTTCAGACAAGTGGCTGTCCGGTCTCTTCTTAAAAATTTCCAGTGTTGGAGAATTCACAACTTCTGGAGGCAGGTTGTTCCACTGGTTAATTGTTCTAACTGTCAGGAAAGATCTGCGATCAAGATCTCCCTCTGCAAGCAAACAAGGATCTCTGCAAACAAGGTCTCCCCTTGCAAACAAGATCTCTCTCTGCCAGCAAGATCTCTTTGCAATCAAGATCTCTCTCTGCGAACAAGGGTCTCTCGCCCTTTGCCATCAAGATCTCCCCTTGCAAACGAGATCTCTCTCTGCAAACGAGATGTCGCTCTGCAAACCAGATCTCCCCTTGCAAACCAGATCTCCCTCTGCACACAAGGTCTCTCTCCCTTCGCCATCACGACCTCCCCCTGCAGACCTTTGTGCCCGCTCCGTGGACCCGCAGCCCAGGACGGACGCAGCCCGGGCGGCGGCGCCTCCCCACCGAAGCCCCAGGCCGTCTCTCCAGGAGGCTCCGCCGGCCGAGCCCCCCACGCGGACGGCAAGCAGGGCCGATCCCCGCCATGCACCCCCCCACCCCACCCCCAAAAGACCCCCGCGATCCAGGTGGGCTCATTGTTCACTGCGGCAGGTGAGCCAGCCAGCCAGCGGGAAGGGGGGGAGGAAGGTCAGCGCCCGGCCAGAGGGACCCCCCCCCGCTCTGCCCCCGGCCCGGGGCTCGCCCTGCACAGCCCATCATCCCCAGCGGCGAGGATGCCTTCCCCATCTGCAGGCCGGGCGGGGGCGAGGAGGAGGAGGAGGAGGACCGCGCGGAGGGAGCCCGCCAAACCACGCGGGGGGGGCAGCGCGGCGAGACCCCCGCCCGGCGCGTGGAGACACCCCCTCCCTCCCCGAAGCGCCCCCCCCGGACCCAGAGGAGGAGGGGTCCCTCCGCCCCCCCAGGAGGGCGCCTGGCATCCCCCCCCCGCGCGGGGATGGGCAGGAGGGGGCGGGGCCAGGGAGGGAGGGAGGGGGCGCTCCCTCAGCCTCAGCAGGGGGGCGGGCCGGGCCTGGCCGAGCTGTGCAGGCCGGCGGCGGCGGCTGCGGCCTAGCGTGTTTTGCCCGCCCGCCTTGCCGCTCCTCCTGCGCGGCCCGCGGCTTCCCGCCGCCTTCAGTTACCTGGCTCGGCGCTGCCGGGTCGCTCTTGGCCTCAGCCCGCCCGCCTGCCCGCCCGCTCCGCCTCCGCCTCCTGCTTCGCCCGTGTCGGGGAACAATGACGTCCCCGCTCCGCCCGGCCTCCTGCATCCGGGGCTCGGCGCCCGGCGCGGCTCTGGGTCACACGGGGACCAGCGGCGCCGCTGCCCGCGGACGGCGGCAGGGGGCGCTGCGGGACGCGCAGGCGCAGGCGCAGGGGCCGGGACTCGGCGCGCGCTTGGCGGGAGGGGGAGAGAGGAGGAGGAGGAGAAGCAGCAGCAGCAGCTTGCTGGGTCTTGGCTGAGCAAGGGAAGGTTTTTTTTTAAAAACAGAATAACAGAGTGGAAAGGGATCTTGGAGGTCTTCTAGTCCACCCCCTGCTCGAGCAGGAAACCCTCTACCATTCCAGGCAAGTGGCTGTCCGGCCTCTTCTTGAAAACCTCCAGTGATGGAGCACCCGTAACGTCTGAAAGCAAGATGTTTTCTTCTACCTGGACTGCTTCTCGCGATTGCCGGGTGGTCTCCCATCCTCCGGTTTGGCCATGCCTTGTTTTTTCCAGCTCAGACAACCTGCAGTGGTTGGGTTGAGCCACAAAGGGCAAACCCAGACCTGATCTCCCCCCTTCTTCCCCAGGATGGCAGGCGGCGTCTCCTCCTTCCCAGCATCCCATCATCCCCAGTGGTAGTGGTATTCCCATGCCATCTCCAGCAGACCCTTGCCAATCTCCCACCAGGGCAGTCCTGCTTCCCTAAGGATGTGGAAAGGAATCTTAGGGACTAGCATCCTTGGCCAGGTTTTATTTGGAAAGGGACCATAAATAAAAAGAAAGAACTCGGAGCTGAAGGAGATCGTTCTGTTCTGAAGATACACAGAGCGAGGAGCTGCGAGATTTGATGAAAGCAATGGACATAAGGCTGAGAGATTTCCTGATAGAATGCTCCTCTATAGGGAAGCTCCAGAAAACCTCGTTAGAACCGCTGTAGAATTGAAAACAGAAGAGTAGGAAAAAGGTGAGGACTAGCAGCTTGGAATCAAGCAGTTTTGGATTTGCTAATATTTCTTTGCAGGCCATATGGATTCGACTTAATGGAATTAAGTTCAACTCATGTGGAGGCCCTGAGGTTGCTTATTACTCTTTCCATCTGGACAGAGGCTGCGATTTTAGATGCAACACGGTTTTTCTAAAATTGAACATAATTAGAGGGACCCAGGCTAATTCTATCCCTGATCTAACAGATTGAAACAAATATATGAAATATTGAGTAGTGCCATCTATTAATGTCACTGCTAAGAGCGGTTCAGTCATTCATTTAATCAGGCATTTCACAATTCAGAATAATGAAACAGAGGTACAATCCCACTCACACACCCTTATCTTTTACTGCCAACATTTCCAAAAATCATATCCTGATGAGCACCATCAACTCATAGGAGCTTATCAAAACGATACCCCATGTTTCCTGCCTATTTAAAAAAAAAAGACCTCTTGCTGAATTAGCCCTTTAGATAATTTTCAGTTCTATGTCTCCTCCACAAATATCTCTGTTCTTGGGGGGGGGGAATGATAAAAGATGTGCCTTTAATAGCACTCAACAGGCATTCACTTTTGAAATCTGATAGGTTTTGACAGGAGACCGAAAACTCCAGAAAATTCATAGAAACTACAATGAGTGAAAAAGATCAAGGTGAACAGGAGTGTGTCTATTGTAAATTTTTGTTACAGTTCCTGAAAAAAGCAGAAGGCTTCACTACAGCATAACGTTCAATTAGCGGGAAGATGTGATTTAATTAATCACCTCTCTGTTTGCTGAGTTCTTGAACTACATATTCTCCAGGGAAATGGATGGCCCCATTAGCTTGACACAGATGTCTCCTGCGTAAAATATGCCTTTAAAAAAAAACAACAAAGACGTCCTATTGAATACTCATACAAATTAAAAAGCATCTTTTTTGTACCCAATCCAAAAAAAGAACATCATGGATGAAATTCAGCAAAAATCAGTCCTGCTGAGTTTAATGAGATTAATGTCACATAGGTTTATCATGTAAGGTCCCATCCAAATTTAAATAAAATAATTGATCTGAATGCTATGTTAGCAGCGGGAACGCATTTGTTATTTCAGTGAAATGCAAATTATAATAAAGTTAGCTGTTCTCGTTAATGTTCATTTCTCATTTTTGACATGAGCAGTCTTTTAAAAACATCTCCAGATATATACTTGTACCCATGCATCCTTCACTTGCTGGAATAAGCTTTTGAATAACCTTCCCTCTATTTACCTGACCTAATTTTATTTGACTCCTTGGTACAGGCAGCTTCACTTGGAAAATTTTAGGAAACCTTTAATCCCATCAAACATCCACATCTGCCTATCCCAGATCCTTGGGAAGGGCTCGATAGGTGGGCACAAATGCCAAATCCAGTCTCAACATCTGGCTGATTGGCTAACCAACCATTATAATAATATCAAACACCATCAGCATGGACAAAATCACCACTAGTCAATTTCAAAAGATAGCTTGATTTAGAACAGCTTACATCCTGCCTTTAGCATTGTAATTGCAAATTTTAATTCATTTTAATATTAAAATATTTAATCTTATTGATATTTTTTTAATATTAAACAACCACATTTGCCAATCCCAGATCCTTGGGAAGGACTGATAGCGGGCTAAAAATACGAAACCCAGTCTCAACATCTGGATGACGGTGCAATGTATCATCACCATCATAATAGGCCCGTTGGGTGCAATTGCAAAACATCTGGAGTACCACTTGAGCACCATGGCATTGACGAAATTACGGTAGTCAACCGCAAAAGGCAGTTTGATTAGGAATAGCTTCTCTTCCGCACCAGACCTTTAGCACCATCAAACATCCACATCTGCCTATCCCAGATCCTTGGGAAGGCTTTGATAGGAGGGCACAACTGCCAAATCCAGTCTCAACATCTGGCTGATTGGGCCACCAACCATTATAATAATATCGAACACCATCAGCATGGGCAAAAATCACCACTGGTCAATTGCAAAAGCCAGCTGTATTAGGAATAGCTTCCCTTCTGCAGGAGACCTTTAAGCACCATCAAACGACCACATCTGCCTCTTCCAGGTCCTTGGGAAGGCCTGGATAGGTGGGCCAAAATGCCCAGTCCAGCTGGAACATCTGGCTGACCAGCCACAATCATCACACGTTTGATAGTAATCCTAATTATTTCATAAATAAAATCCATTTTGAAAAATAAAATGAGCAATACCCCTTCAATTTGGCGGCCTCCTTCCCCCCCCCCGCACGCCCTCAGGATTCGCCCTCCCAGCCCGGGCGGGGACTATGGGCAGTGTAGTAGCGGCCTGGCACACGGGCCAGGCAGGGGGCGTCGCCTTGCCAGTCGGCCGAGCGAGCGGGCGGGCGGGCAAGCGGGCGGGCCTAGCGCGGGAAGAAGGCAGGCAGGCCGGGCTGTTGGCGTTGCGGAGCGCGGCCATGTGGCGGAGGCAGGCCAACTTCAGCATCGGCGGGGCCGGTAGGCCGCGGGCTGCCGCCGCCGCCGCCATCGGCTTCCCCGAGGCGGAGCCCGGAGCCGAGCCGCCCTTCGACGGTGCGCGGGACGGGAGGGTGGCTGGAACGAAACAAGGGTGTTGGGGAGTATTACGTGGGGACGTGTGTACACGTGTATCAGTGCATCGGTGGTAAGGGAGTGGGTAGGAAAAGAAAGTTGGGAGGGAGAGGGATGGGGGTGCATCTGGGTTGGTGTGCACAGTTTTTGTTTGTGCGTGTGTGGGGTGTGTGTGTGTGTATACAGAATAGGCTTGTCTTTATACACACAGAGATACATACCGGTAGTACCTGCATTTTTTTTTTATCTATCCTCTGCCTATATCTATCTGTATTTCTGTCATCTATTTCCTATTTCTTCTGTCTGTCTATCTGCCTGCCTACCTACCTACCTATCATTCATCATCATCATCATTATTAATCTTCTGTCTCTCTCTGTCTGACTGACTATCTATCCATCTATCCCTAGATTATTTTATATGCAACTGGGAACCGTTAAGTGAGGGAGTGTGTATAAAAAGATAATTATTTTAGAGGGGGGGTACATGTACAGTGTAGTATACGTGTAAAAGACAGAGAATGTGTATGTTGGTGTTTATGTTTACACACACACACATAGAAAGGGAGAGAATATAATCTAGGGTCTGTTTTTATGTATATATATATTTATGCATCCCTGGATTATTATGTATGCAACTGGGGGATTGTAAATAGGGTGTGTATAAGATGATTATTTTAGAGAGAGAGGTATGTGTACATGTGCAGTAGATCATTTAATATACAACTGAGGATTGTAATGGGGGCTTGTATAAAAAGTTGGCTTTTTAATGACATATGTATACAGTGTCACCTTCCTCTCCTGTTTTGTTTAATGAATTGCAGAAGACAAAGGTCCCTACAGGGCAGCCTTTTATAATTTGATATTTAACAAGAGGAGGTTACAACGTTGATGGAGAGGAAGATGAAGACAAATGATGCATAATGAAGGGTAAATTACTACTTCCAGCCGCTAATAAGAAAGCTGGTTAATTCCAGGATTGGAATCTGTTTCCCTCACCCAGATCCACATTTGCAAAACAGCATCCCCCTGAGCAGGGAATAAATAGGTTTACAGTAGAGTTCACCAATCCGCTCAAGAAACAAAGTAATTTTCTCTCTCTCTCGATTGTTCAATTTCTGTTTGAATTCTTTTTCACTGGAAAGTACCTGCCGGGCTTGTTCAGGCAGTTTTTGCAAATCGGACATGATTGAACAGAAGAAAAAAAAACCAAACATGAATCTAGAAAAATTAGAAAAACTAACATGCTAGTTTTCTACATGTTCAGGTATTTCCCATAATTCAGGGAGAAAAACAATCAAAGATAACTTAATTGTTTGTTACATCTACAGATAGTCCCCAGATAGTCACTTAGCAACTATTGAACATTATGATGGACACCCCCAAAAATACTTATGACCCAATTTCAAAGTTTTGATGGCTGCAACCCCCCCCCCCCATGGTCATATGATAACATTTTGGGCGCATGGCAATCAACTCACTTTTACAGCCACTTGCAGCGTCCACAGGATTGCGATTTTAAAATATTTTTGCTGGTTTCTGGCAACTTCTTCCAGTTGCAAAAAAAAAAAACACTCACTGGGTAAAGCTGATTTGCTTAATGACTGCCGTTCATTTAACGACTGTTGTAAAAAAAAGGTTGTAAAATCAGGTCCAGCTACATGGTGACCCACTTATGGGTTGCAGTAATTTAACGACCATAATTCCAGGCTCAATTTTGACCACTAAGTCGAGGACTACCTGTATTTATTTCCTCCATAAAATGAACTTAAGAGTTCATTTTTGGACTGTGCAAGTTGACAATCCTGCTTTGGAAACGTGATGCTTTTTTAAGATCTATTTAAAACACACACACACACACACACACTAAACCTCCCATAAGGAAAATAAGAAATCTTGCATTTTTTCCTGGGTTTCTGGGCAGAGATTTAAAATTTAGGGTAAGATGTAACCTGGTGTTCCTTTGGTTCTGCCTGGTTTGTATTTGTGTGTGGGGGAATCTTCCTTGCAAAAGAAGGAAGAGGCAATTTTAGAGTTGTGTATTTTCAGTTAAATAGCTACTTTCCGTGTAATTCTGTTGCCATTTTTTATTTTGCCTTCCTTGCCTGTGTTTGAAAAACATGGTCTTTGTGCAACAGTGTTTGAAATATCACAGTCTGAATGTTGAAAGGTATGGGATGGCTGAACTTTCACATTATTGATCTTTATCTTGAGGCAGATAAGGGAAGGAGCTGTTTCATCATTTCTCTGACTGGGTCTTGTGACTCTGTTTGCAATATCGTTGCATCAGCCTCCTTCTTGTAGCCCCAGATGCAAAACCAGGATCTTTGCAATTCTGAATTAGGTTCATTTAAAAACAGGTTCTGCTGCACATGTACAGTGTTAGTGGCCTCCAAAATAAATTCTATTAGTCAGGTATAAATCAGACAAACTTTTTAGCACATCGATGGACGCGAAAGGGATGAAGAAGATCAGCATTAATCTTATTTCCCATTTAAAATTGATTTATCCTATGATAAGCATAAGGCTAAGCTGGATGCGAGTTAATAGGAATTGGAATTCCAAAGCTGGAGGAGAAATCTCTGATGCCCAAACGCTTCAGCGTAGGTGTGTCTGTATTTTTTCACAACACCACAGCACATATCGGTACATCTGGTGAATCTTCACAAATGCATTTCCTGCTATGAGTGTTTCTCTCTGAGACGAGAATCAGTTTAGCTGCTTGCCCAGAGATAGGCAAAAATTACCATATGCGATAATTTATATTTTTATTTTGCATTTTTGTTCTTAAAAACCTTAATAACTACTGTAGCTTGCACCATAAATATACAGCAAATAGGCGGAAAAAGCCGTAAAGCTTTTTATAAATGAATAACAGCACTTTTTCCATATAGCAGCATATGTATGACTAATAAATAGATGGTATAATAATTCTGGAAATGATTACTTCTTATATATGGGCCTTCATAAAGCAACTCAGGCTGAGAGGTGGATGGCATCTTTATTGCATCCCATTTGTCATGAAAAGCAAGCATTTCTCTTACGAGCATGGATCTTGCAGTTTCACAGGACTATAAAGCAGCTTTGCACCATTGATATTCTATGGCATAAACAGGAGGCTGAAATTAATAATGGATGATTGCTTTATTCTGCACCGTTTCCATCTGTTTCAGGAAATGTACAGGAAAAAAGGGAGAAGAAAATCAAATTGACCTTGAATTTGGATTCTTTACACAAATTAAACCTGGGGTGTTCAACCTTGGTGACTTTTAACGGCTGTGGACTTTAACTTCCAGAATAACCCATGCTGGCTGAGGAATTCTGGCAGCTGAACTCCACAAATCTTAAGATCGCCAAAAGTGGACACCTTGATTTACACTTTACACTTACAAATACACCCATGTCTTTGAAAGTCCTTTAAATCTTATTTTCAGGGCGCTGAAGATGTAAACCAGCTTTCCTTTTTGTTCTTTTTTTTTTTCTTCAGATTCTGACTGGCCTGCTGAATTTCGGGGTACAAACGGTTCCCAGAAATTAATGAACATCAAGTCCTCGTTTGCCAACCAGCTCCTGCTGGTTTCTCTGCTGGAGCATCTTTGCCACATCTACGCTCAAGATCCGACGCGTTCAAGACGTTTGTTTCAATGTTAGTGAAGGGTTTGAGTTGACCTTATGGAGTAGTGTGAGACCGATAACTTCCCAGCCAATAACCCCACAGAACAGCATTCCTTTGATCTCAATTTTGTTAAGTTCAGTCAACGTGGAGGAAGGAGAAGGGGACAAGGAGGAAGTGAAGGAGAAGGACTGTGGGGTCCTTGGTGCTCTCTGAGCTTGGTTCTTTTCTTGCAGACATTTCATGACCGAGCTAGGTAACATCATCAGCGCTAGAAGGAAGTGGGGTTGGAGGAGGAGGAGGAGGAGGAGGAGGAGGAGGAGGAGGAGGAGGAGGAGGAAAAGGACTGTGGGGTCCTTGGTGCTGTCTGAGCTTGGTTCTTTTTTTGCAGACATTTCATGACCGAGCTAGGTAACATCATCAGTGCTAGAAGGAAGTGGGGTTGGAGGAGGAGGAGGAGGAGGAGGAGGAAGAAAAGGACTGTGGGGTCCTTGGTGCTGTCTGAGCTTGGTTCTTTTCTTGCAGACATTTCATGACCGAGCTAGGTAACATCATCAGTGCTAGGAGGGAATTGGGTTTGCAGAGTGGAGAAAGGAGAAGGAGACAAGAAGGAGGTGGAGGAGAAGGACTCTGGGGTCCTTGGTGCTCTTTAGGCTTGGGTCCTTTCTTGCAGACAGCTAACGCCAGTGCTAGAAGTGGGGTTTGCCCTCTGTTTATACACAAGTTGCCTCACCATTATAAGCCTGATTATAAGCCTCACCAGTATTTATAGGAAGCCTTAGCACGCCTGTTTTTCTTCTTTTTCTCTTAAAGTTGCTTTTTTATTTCTCTCCCGATGGTTTGCAGCTGCTATACTTTACTGGATTTTACATCTCAAGGGCTGGACGAGGCTACTCGTATTATAACCGTTAATTGTATTAATATCTTAACTTTTCATTATTCGGAAATCCACCTTCCGGGACTCATATTTTAAATGAAAGAAAAGCAACTGGAGGTAGAGGGAGGCCATAAAAACGTAATGAAGGCAAGCGTTGGAAGAGTTTTCGGTTTATTTTCAAAGGGTCTTTTCTCCCCCACCCCCTCCCCATACAGTACTCTGTAAAACATTTACTCAGATGGGCTTGCTTTCTGATTTCGCCGTTTGTGAAGAATTCAGCAGTTTGCGACTGCAGCATAATCGAGCTATTACTGAACTAATGAAAGCAGCCAACAAGCAAATAGAAAATGAGGTAATTCTCATTCTCTCTCTCTCTCTCTCTCTCTCTCTCTCTCTCTCTCTCTCTCTCTCTCTCTCTCTCTCTCTCTCTCTCTCTCTCTCTCTCTCTCTCTCTCTCTCTCTCTCCCCTTCCCTCTCTCCTTCCCTCTCTCCACTTCCTGGCAGGCCCATTTACAAGCATGCTAGAACAATATGTTATTATCTATGTTGTAAGCCGCCCTGAGTTTTTTGGAATAGGGCGGCATAGAAATCGAATTAAATAAATAAATAAATAAATAAATATTGGGGATTTCAAATCATCTCTTTTAATCGTGCAAAATGAGGACACTTAGCAGTTCATTGCTACGGCTGTGATGAGGTTGTGTTTTTTTTCCCCCCACCGCATCTTATTTTGCTGAAGGAGAGCAGAGGGGTTAAAAAACCACTGTTACAGCTAGTTCTCGACTTATCACGGTTCATTTAGTGACTGTTTGCAGTTACGACGACATTGAAAAAAAAGTGGCCCAAAGTTAGCCAACTGATTTTTATGCCTAAGGTGGGACTAGAACTCACCGTCTCCTGGTGATTGGCCCAAAGTCACCCAGCCTTCGCTAAGGTGGGACTAGAACTCAACAGTCTCCTACTTTCTAGGCTGGTGCCTTAAGCACTAGACCAGACATGTCAAACCCGCGACGTCACATGATGTCATGCAACGTATCGGAGCTTTTTCCCCATTGCCGGCAATGGGGTGGGCGCAGTTTCCTCGTGACGCATCGGGCCCGCGGGCCGGCAGTTTGACACCTCTGCACTAGATCTAATTAGGCCCTTTCCTTAGGATCGTCTCGGCATCCTAAAATTTATTCCCTTCTCAGGAAATGCCCCAACTGCCTGCTTGCTTTGCAAACAGACCTTCAAATCATGGGTCCGATCTCTTATGTGTCCAGAAAAAGTGTTTTTTGGTTGTTGTTTTTTTTTAAATTCATTATTCAGTTTTCTTAAGTAGGGCTTTGTAAAATATCCTGGAGAATAGGAATAAGACTACATTGAAAAAGAAGTTCAAAACTGCTTCTCTGTTGGATTGACATTTGTGCTTAAAGACTGTTGGTTTTTGGTTCTCTAGGCGTTTCATTTTGTTTTCAGAAAAATCCCGTTTTTGTTTCTTAATTGTGTATTTGTTACTAATCGTCTCTTTCTTCCTTTCTCTGTCACGTAGGAAGTTGGTCCTGGTGATTCCTACACAAACAGGTACTTGTTCAAAGCTCCCGGAATCATGTCTTGACCAGCTACCTATTTAACATGTCAACTTTAACATTGCTTGGTAGAGCTTTATTCCCTGAAAAGCAGTTAACACCAGCTTCTGGTGGAAATAAAATTGTGGAAATAAAATTCCGATTACGTTGGAACCGTAAACCCTGTAATGTAAAATCATGTCATGTAAAAAAGTCCTTGGGCATCGCAAGAAGAGACTTTTGCTCTCTGTTCTGTTCTGTTTTTCTATGTCTGAATTGGAAAAACTGAGACGCAGGCAGGATAAAGATCCTTAGTAGGCTGTCACCAATCTGGATATTTTTGTACATGGGTGTCTCCTTTCTATTTCCATACGTTG
Source organism: Bothrops alternatus (assembly GCA_034064705.1). NCBI lineage: Eukaryota > Metazoa > Chordata > Lepidosauria > Squamata > Viperidae > Bothrops > Bothrops alternatus. The sequence goes on along the minus strand of JARGCV010001155.1, from coordinate 91,466 downwards.
CTCGTCTAATCCATGAAAGAAAGTTTTACAGTGGAATATTTCCCCCTTTTTTAATTTATTGTTGGTGGTATTTGATTTTTTTATAACATCTCCGTATTAATAGGCTCTTTTAAAAACTAGGGAGAACGAAATCCTCTTCGACGCGCAGACATCCCGTTATGTTAACGAATTTGATGAGATTTCACGGCTTGGGAAAGGAGGATATGGAACAGTATATAAGGTATTTATAACTGACTATATCAACATTAGCATTGGTTATAGTTGAATGGAGAATAAGGCCCATTGGTGGTGGGTAGAAATCGTGGCAGGCCTTCTTTCAATATATCTTCAGATTTTATTCTGAGCAGATTTATAAAACACGATGCAAGAATGCACCCTTAAAAACAATAAATTGTTGGATTTGCTGAATTACATAATTTGTAGCGTTTGTGCAGGGATGTCATGATACACCATGTGGCCTTTCTCCCTATTTGCCACCCAAGGCCCATATTCTGAATCGGGCAGGTGATAGTTATTTATTCCATTTATATCCCACCCTTACTGCATATTTGAGAAAATCCCAGTGTCTGGATGAAACTTCTTTACAAAAAGTGACGTCCGTGTCATCCTTTGTTCTAAATTTGTCTTACACCCTTCTGCCTTATTGGTCTCCTTTCAGGTCAGAAATAAACTCGATGGTCAATTCTACGCGATTAAAAAAATCCTGATTAAGAAAGCCACCAAAGGGGATTGCATGAAGGTAACGGCCTTGTTTTGTGTTGGCTGGAGGGTGTTTTGCAAAGGCAGGAGCCATGGTTTTCAGATCGGGGTTAGTCGATGTTTAATATTAAAAGAAATCTGTCAATTGCAGGCAGAAACTTTGCTATTTTATTGCCTTGCTTATTACAACACTAGACCTAGCATGAGAAACAAGGTTATTGTAACCAGAGCTGATAAAGAATTGGCTGGGCTGGGAGCTGGAGAGGAAGCCCACGCTGCAAGCTAATTGGGGAATGTGATTTATGACTGTTAATTGGAGGAGGGAATTGTGCTTGGATACTATGTGCCCTGGGAGGGGGAATTCAGTTTTTGGCTTCAATTATGCAGTGCCGATGTTATGCTACTCAAAATAAAGATTCTTTAAGGTAAACAATGCCTCAAAGTTCTTTTGAAGAGTTTCATCTGTCAGAACCATGACAATAAGTCCATCTCTGATCTTTCCATAGGTCCTACGGGAAGTGAAAGTCTTGGCTCAGCTGCAGCATCCTCACATTGTAGGTTACCACACAGCTTGGATGGAACACGTTCAGCCAGCCGGTCCAAAAGGGGAGCATATTTATTTGTTTGTTTATTCCGTATCTATACTTCTTGTCTCACCTGTCTGACTTCAGGCAGTGCACAGCGTTTTATAATTTGTGGGCTTCATCTCACCCTCTCCATTTTATTGATTGATTGATTGAATTTATAAGCCACCTCTCTCCTGCTGTCTCAAAGAGGTGCCTTACAATGGCATAAAAGCAGAGATATAAAACTATCTGAATTAAAATTCACAGCAATTAGAGGATTAAAACCAAGAGCCTGGAAGGTACAGGGTCGGTAGGGTGGATTCTGACCTGTTCACATGCCCCGTGATGACCAATAAATTGCGTTCTGCCCACGACAATAGTAAAATCCAGTTCTATTTTCACGCTGTGCACCTCGTATGAACCCAACGGTATAAAATTGTTTTTATAAAATATCCTTTGTCTCCAATTATAGGTGGCTTAGGCTTCGATCTTCCGTCTCTCAAAATGTCTTCGGAGCCAGGAAATTCTGAGTAATGTATTCTAGGAATCCACAAGAACTGCCTCATTTTTTAAAATAAATAAAATTATTCGGGGGGGGCAATGTTGGATCATGAAGGGCTGTACAGTTCCCTTCCTTGATTTTAGGGTTTTTTTTCCTTTTCCTTTTTTTTTTTTTGTAGGGACCAAAGTTGCATTCAAGAAATGGAAGACAGTTCCATTATCTTCGCCAGTCGGAGCCCGAAGGATTACCTGGGCAGAAATTCTAAAGGAAGCGAAGGGACTGCTTGCACACTTCCCCCTGGGACATATGGCAGCAGTGGGGGAAACGACACGAGCCACGAATTCAGGGACAACAGAAATCAGTCCTCGGTCCTACGTTGCTGCACTGAAAATGGGGATTCTTGCACCGATGAAGATGCCCAAAACGAAAGACCTTCTCACCAGCCTTGTGTGGTTAGTAGAAATTCATCTTGAATAGGCTTTCATTCTGCTCCGGCATTTTTTGCAGGACAGTTTTTAAGCACCTTTGTAGATGCAAAATCTGCTCCTTGCTTCTGAAATTGATCCCTTTGTGGGACTGCCTCTGAAGAGGAGCGAAGGGGAAGAGGGGGATTGTGTTCACTGTGTCAAAAAACGTGCTTCAGATTTGTTCGTGTTTCAGAATAAGCCCAGCCCTGGGGATTCACACAACTTAGGTGAAGTGGGGACTATTCAAAGTTAACAAGAGCTCTGAAAAAGAGGACTCAGCAACAATTCTCGCAGATAGGGTCACTGCTGCCTAAGTCGCGGTTGTAATCGCTCGGCCTTTCGTAGGTTTGTGTAGTATTATCTCTCTTTCTCGTTGTGCATTGAAAAAAAAAAGTGCCTCCCTCTTTCCTTCTTAGGTTGAGTATCACCTGATGCTCCACATCCAAATGCAACTGTGCGAAGCCTCTTTGTGTGACTGGATTGCTAGCAGAAATGATGTGTGTCTGAAAGCAACAGATGCCTCTAGTAAGTCTGAAAAGGGACCAGTTACGTGGAGGGAGGTGTTTCCGCGGACCGGAGGGGGTGTGGTTTTGTGTGCTGCCTGCATCCTGTGGATGGGGCTTTCCTTGTTTGTGCAGACTGGTTGCTGGCCCGGTCCACGGACTGCGGGTTGGGGACCCCTGGTCTAAGCAACTGCCCTGGAAAAGATGCTTGCCTGGTTCTTGTTTTTTTTTTTTAATCAACATATTTCAAAGAGAGTCATTAACAAGCTGTTATAAAGACATTTCCAGTACCGGATCCAATCTGGGTCGGTCACCAGAACCAAGGGTTTTGTACTCTTGAGTTTTTTGGACTCCATGCTGGAGCCCAGCTAGCAGAGAGAAATCCCCCAAAGAGGGGCTTCAGCACGAGTCCGAAAGTTCGGAAGACAAAAACGTCCAGTCCCTGTAACCGACCCAGGTTGGATCCTGCCACATTATCCCAGAACGCGTCGATTTGTCTTCATTTGTGACATTCCAGTATTGCACGTGCAAAAACTGTGTTTTTTTTAAAAAAAAATATTTTAAAGATCCTTATCGTCATATTGAGAAACACTGGACCTTGAAGATTTTCCAGGAGCTGCTAGAAGGCGTGTACTATATCCACAGTAATGGGGTCATGCACCGGGACATTAAAGTAAGTAAAATACTCTCTCAGAGCTAGGCTGGGTATTTAGAAATTCTGCACTCAAAGAATGCATTAAGAACTTGGATGGGTGGTTAAATATTCAGAATCAAGAAACCATTATATGTTGGCATTAGATGCGGCAAACAGCAGAAATTCCTACTTAAGCCCAAATTTCTGTTGTTTCAAACCGACGAACGCCTTTTTAATACACAATTACAGGTAGTCCTCGGCTTAAAACAGTTCATTTAGGGACCGTTCAAACAACGGCACTGGAAAAAGTGAGTTATGGCCATATTTCACACTTATCGACCGTTACAGCATTCCCAGAGTCAGTGATCAGAATTCAGACCCTCAGCAACTGACTCGTGTTTATGACGGACGCAGCGTCCCGGGGTCACGTGATCCCTTTTGTGACTTTGATAAGCAAAGTCAGCTGTGTTATTAACTGCAGTGATTTACTTAACAACCATGGCAGAAAGGGTCGTAAAGTGGGGCAAAATCCACTTCACAAATGTCTCGCATAGCAAGAGAAATTTTGAGCCCAATTGTGGTCGTTAAGTCGAAGACTACCTGTATTTGCTGTGCGCGCCCGTTGCTCCTCTCCCCGTTTTTCCCTTTTCTCCAATTTCAGTCTCCTTCAGCTGGGAATCGCGTTGCTTCCAGCAGGGTTTTTAAAAAGCCTGGGCTGGATGCCTGTTGCACATCTCCGAATTGCAGGAACCCCTCTCCGTTTTTCTTCCTAAATATTTCAAACGGAGGGAGTGTGCGCTCCAGGCTCAAAATCCATGCTTGGGAGGACTGACTCAGAGCAACAAAGCCGATGCTTCCGATTTTATTTTATTTTGACACATCAGAAAACTAGCGTCCCAGGAAAAGTGGACCCTGCCAGAGCGCAGGAATCACGCTAAGGAGAAAAAGGAGGAGGAGGCTAGCATCCCAGGGCCTCTCCCCTATTTCGGACTGGCGGCACCCGCCGTCGAAAATCCTTTCGACAATTTTCGAAGCGTACGAAAATTGTTGGCTCATGTAGATAGAATCCCACAGCTCGATGGGCATCATCTCTTTGAGCCAGTATCTTGAGTTCCCGCCGTAGACCTTCCGGATGTTGAATTTGCAAATGTCCTGCAAGGACCAGACTTGGCAAGACACTTGTAGGAGTATGTCCTTCAGTGGCTCCCAGTAGGGGTCATCTAGGAGTTGGGGTAGGCGACCGTCGGAGTTGGTGAGCTTCAGAGGGTAAGAGAGGCTGAGCAGCTTCCAGAGGAGATTGGCCTTCTTTAGATTGGCGGCTTTTTCAAGGAACAGGAAAAGGCACGACTCGGCTCGCAGTGTTAAGGCATTCACGTCTGCCCCGTAATTGAGGAGGAGGTTAATAATGTCTTCATGGCCGTTTCGGCAAGCGTGATGAAGGGCTTCCTGGCCTCTCCAGTCCTTCCTGCACACGTCGGCCCCATTCATCAGCAGAAGCGCCACACACTTCCCATCGGCCCCGAGGACAAGGCCGGCCTTGCAGGACGAGGCGTGGACGGCCAAGAGGAGCGGGGTCTCTTGGGTCATCGGAGTGGCGCAGTTCACCTCGGCCCCACGGTGGAGTAACATTTGAATGGCTTCGTGATTGAGGGTTTGGGAAGCAAGGTGAAGGGCGGTCTGGCCAGTTTTCGACCTGTCATCTATTCTTGCCCCCCGCTTCAGCAGGTCGGGGATTAGGTGATGACACCCCATGGTTACAGCCAGATGGAGAGGATGGTGATCACGGGGGCCAGCTGTGTCACTGTTCGTGGTCTTGACACTCTTCTTCAATTTGACAGGGAGATGTTTGCTAACAGTCCTGTCTTCTGCTCTGCAGGGGTTCTCTGTGGAGCATTCTGCTCTTTGGTGGCTAAATGGGCAGGGATAAAATACATATTGGCAAGTTTTTTTTTCTCTCTAGTGGAATATCTAATACAGTGGGAGTAGACTACAAGGTGCTTTCTAGATATCTGTGTGTGATGATACCAATTCCAGCCAACCAACCAAAGGTTTGGTCCTTCACTGCTAAGCAGCTTGACTCGACAAGTGTTAATGGATTCTTGTAGGAAAAGGACAGGTAGAGCCCAGGTGGAGGAGTCAAGAGAGGAATCAGCCTAGAGTCATTACATGCCCACAAACGACCTAAGGACAATCCCTCTTGAATTCCGTTGACTTTTTCTAGTGCCAGCATAGCGCTGACCTTTAGTTGAGTAGATTCTTGTATACAGGTACTCCTCAACTTACAACGGTCCATTTAGTAACCGTTCAAAGTTACAAGGGCACTGAAAAAAGTGACGTACGACTATTTTTCACACTTGCAACCGTTGCAGCCTCCCCAGGTCTTGTGATCAAAATTTGGATGTGTGATTGCTTCATCTTTGTGACGGTTGCAGTGTCCTGGGGCCATCTGACCCCCTTTTGTGACCTTCTGACAAGCAGAGTCCATGGGGAAGCCAGATCCGCTTAGCAGCCATGTTGCTAATTTTAACAACTGCAGTGATTCACTTAACAACCATAGCAAGAATGGTCATAAAATGGGGCAAAATTCACTTAACAAATGTTTCACTTATTTTGGGCTCAATTGTGGCTGTAAGTGGAGTGTTACCTCTATAGGCATAAGCAATAAATCAGATTGGCTGGAATTTAACGTGTGGTCCTGATTGTGTCTGCCATTAAAGAACTTCCCAAATCCTGTATTATAACCGCTGACATTTAGTAAAATGTTACCTCATTTCAGGATCTTCATTTCGTGTATTATCTTGCACAAATCTCCCTTTTTTCTTTGACAGGGAGAAAAAGATATAAAAGTCATAACTGGCAACATGTAAGCTAGTGGAGCTTACATTTGACGTGGTTTATTGAAATCAAGACCATCCGAAGGCTATTTATAATTTACAATACATTTTGTTCTACTGTCTTAAGTAGTAGCTTATTCTTTGAATCTGATCTGAGCTTCAGCTAACCGTTTAGGTGCCTAGAAAGTGGTTGCAGAAAGTTTAGTTGTAACACATTTTGCGGGTTGTTTTGAAAGTGTAGGACTTCGCAGGAAGCCTGCTAAAATATTCTGCAATCTGCATTATAACTATCAGAAGGATTGACTAAAGAATGCTTCGCTTTTTCAGGGAGGGCTTAATCCAATAGACTTGTAAGATTTTATTTATCCCAATAGTCAAATTTAGATAGCCGCCTGTCTCACTAAAAGTGACCCTGGCCAGCATACAAGATGACAGCCCCATCACATAAACTTGCGCTTGTTAACTCAGAGTTAAGTCCCATTTAACTTTAAATTCTAAGAGTGGGTCAACGGAACTTGCTTTTAATTAGATATGCCTAAGATTGTACAGTCATTCTGCTGCTTGTCAAAATGTTCAGGTCAAAATCCCATTTAAAGACCCTTTGGTATGAAATTTGTCATTCTGAATTAAACATCTTTTCAGAAGTTCCGGCTTTGGACACACTACATAAAATTCTATCTACACATAGTCCTCGACTTACGACAGGTCACGTAGGGCTCGTCCAAAGTTACAACGGTATTGAAAAAAAGTGACATACGACCGCTTTTCACACTGACGACCCATCATTGCAGCATCCCCATGATTATGTGATCGAAACTCGGACACTTGGCCACTGACTCATTTTACGACGGTTGCAGTGTCCGGGGGGGACACGTGACACCCCTTTTGCCGCCTTCTAACAAGCAAAGTCAACGGGGAAGCCAGATCCTGTTCCTAACTTAACAACTGCGGCAAAAAAGGTCAAAAAATGGGAGAAAACTTGCTTAACAAATGTTTCGTTTAGTGACAGAAACTGGGGGCCCAGTTGTAGTCATAAATCGAGGACTACCTGTATCCTGTTTTAAATTCCATTTTAGTCTTTTAGATTTAGCAGATAAAGCTACCTGGCAGAGAACCGTTTGGTAAACTGAGTGGGACGGCAGTAAATCTTGAAGCATCGATGTATTGTTGGTCATGATTGCCTCAATTAGTTTTTCGTCCGTCAATCCGCTGTCCCATTTGCAGGGACGTCTTATCAAATTGCCCATGTTAGGAAAGAAAAATGGGCAGAGCTGAGTATGGAAAACATGCATGTGGGAATCTTACATTTGAGCCATTGTTCTTTTCTGATGACGGCGCTTGGTTCTGGAACCAGTTAGATGATGATCTCATCAATCTAAAAGGTTGCAGGCCAAACAGAGAGAGATGTATGGCCTCTAAAAAAAAAAATGTCCTATTCAGCTCAGGCTTACATCTCCACTTGCTGAAGAGCAGGAGTCAAGTGAAGAATTAGCCTGGGCTCTCTATGTCAGTGGTGGCGAACCTATGGCACGGGTGCCAGAGGCGGCACTCAAAGCCCTCTCTGTGGGCACGCGCGCCGTCATCCCAGTCCTAGGCCTTCAGCTGGGTTTTATAAAACCTTTTCACTTTAGGCCTCTGCCTCCCTGTGCGCAAAAAAAAAAAAAAAAAAGGTTCAATCAGTCAATTTCAACTTCTCGCGGGGGAAAAAAAGATCTCTCAAAGTTGGAATTGATTGATTGAACTTTTTAGTCCCACCCAGTCTGCCGTTACCACCGCAGCCACGCCCACTGGCACCCGATGATACATAAGTGGGTTTTGGGTTGCAGTTTGGGCACTCGGTCTCTAAAAGGTTCGCCATCACTGCTCTATGTAAACATAAAAGAGCTACATCTGACCTTCCCTGAATACCTTAAAGCAGGGGAGTCAAAACTGTCCTCCCACGGTCCGGATGCGTCGCGCGGAAGCCGCGTCCATCCCAGCTCCAGCAAGGGGGAAAAAAGTTGTGATACGTCGCGACACGTCGCATGACACGAGTTTGACACTCCTGCCTTAAAGCCTGGTCTAGTAGGTCTCATGTGAACTGGGGAGATTCCTGCGTAATAGGCAGAGAAAAATAAAGTAGCCAACTTAAACTTTACACGTACTGGTCTCTGGTTATGTCGTCGCCACTGGAGAAGACACCTAGAATAGAAAGGGGTCCTGGAGGGCTCTCAAGGCCGGTCTCCTACTTGGCGCTCACAACCGGAATCTCGCCAGCTCTATTTTGACACTTTCGGTTAATCTAAATCTTTTGCACCGAATGTAATTGAAATGCGATTTGAAATTTCTGAAATACATTCAGAACGATTTGTTTTGTACCAATAAAGGAGAATATTTGTGGCTCAGGGTTGAATTGAAGAGTCCTTGGCGCTCTCTGAGCTTGGTTGTTTTCTTGCAGATGTTTCATTGCCCAACTATGTAACATCATCAATGCTAGGAGGGAGAGAGTTTTGTGGAGAGGAAGAGGAGAAAAGAGAACCAAGGAGTCTCTGGCGCTCTCTGAGCTTGCTTGTTTTCTTGCAGACGTTTCATTACCCAACTAGGTAACATCATCAGTGCGTTTGTTTTGTTTTCACAGCCCCGGAATATCTTTCTCCAAGGACCTAACCACCATGTGAAAATAGGGGACTTTGGGTTAGCCTGTAGAGATATTATAGAGGAAGACACCACCCACCTGCTAAGCGCAGAGAATAATTATGGTAATTATTCCACTCGGTGCTTTGGTTATTGATTCGCAACGCTTGATTTTTTTTTTTTAAAGGCTAACATTCTCCCTTTGTTTTGGTATAGCATTCGTCCATACCTCTGGAGTAGGCACTTGCTTGTATGCTTCTCCTGAACAACTCCAAGGCTCTCATTATGATTTCAAGGTACAGCCATCCCAACCTCCAGTCTAACTGTAGCTTTTTAAAAAAACAGGACCTCAGTTGTGCAATTCCGTCTTTCAGAAGTCAATGGACATATATAAGCATAGCAATAGCACTTAGCCTTATATACCGTTCCATATCGCTGAGCGATTTACAAGGTCACGATGTTGCCCCCAATAATCTGGGTCCTCATTTTATCGACCTTGAAAGGAAGGAAGGCTGAGTCAACCGTGAGCCGGTCAGGATCGAACTCTCGACAGTGGGCAGAGTTAGCCTGCAATAACTGTGTTCTAACCGCTGATTAACAGGGCCTAAAACCCTCAACGTGGAAAGTTATTGGAATACAAATTGCTTCCACCAACCAGCCGTGGGAAACAATAGAATAACTACAAGCAGCAGTCTTTAATCCTTCCCAAACCATTTAGCTGTACGCTTTATAAAGAGACCAGAGGTCATTTCTCTTTTAAAAAAACAAAAAAACGAAGTGCTCTTTGCAGCGCCTTACAAAATTACAGCGATTATATTGTGCCTTATAATTCTGGTTGGCTATCAAGAAGAAAAGAAATGCGTGAAAGCCAGCTTAGAGGGAGATAGAGAGCCCCCTGGCAACGAGGGTTATAGCCCAATTATTTGGGCTTTTCGAGGTGTTTTTAGAAAGATCGCCTAAAACGCAGCACGGTACAGCTTCGAAATTGCCAAGGCTGGCGCAAAGTGGGAACGATCAGTCCTGGAAAATGCTCTGGCCCAACCTTTCTGCTTTTGCCAAAATTTTCCTCCCTGGTGTTTGAGTCAAGCAAGAGTCGCCCCATAGCTGTTGCCATACAGTGCACATTGATTCCAAAGGGTTCTGTGTTAAAAGTTGCATTTAAATTATGGGGGGGGGGGGAAAGAGTTCTAATCCTGAACATTTCTTATCTCCCTAGTCGGATATGTACAGTTTGGGCGTCATCCTGTTTGAACTCTTCCAGCCGTTTGGAACGGAAATGGAGAGAACAGAAGTTCTGATGGGCTTAAGACGGGGTAGCCTCCCACTCTCTTTTTGTGGGAAGTGGCCTATACAGGCCAAATACGTGAAATTACTGACCAGTGACACATCCTCGCGTAGACCCACAGCCCTTCAGCTGCTGGACAGCGAACTCTTCCATAACTCGGCAAATGTAAGCTTTGGCAACACGATCCCGATTATCCAAATTAGTATACATTTATCACAGAGTATCATAAACATTGCAGGTTCTTAAGAAGAGACTGGACAACCGTTTGTCTGAAATGGTCTAGGGTTTCTTGCTTGAGCAGGGGGTTGGACTAGATGACCTCCAAGGTCCCTTCCAGCTCTGTTCTGTTAAAGCCTGAGTATCATCTGTCAACGCTGCTAATGTTGAACTTTGAAGTGTTTCGTTAATCAGACACATGACATCATCCTTTGATTGTTAAGACAAATTAGCCCCTAATTATTGTGAGCCTGGATTATAATTTATGATAATGAGCCCAAATTATTATAGTTAGCCCATAATTGCCATACTGTATAATAAGCCAGTTAAATAAGCCCTAATTTGGAATATTCAATTCTCCTGTGCTGGTTAACAACCGTAATAAACTCGAGAAAAGAAAGAAATATAATTTAAATGAAATTAAGATGGTTATTCTTATTTTTAAAAAAGGAAGTGAGCAGCCACGTAGAAAAACGATCCCCTCCTATCCCTGCTAGCACTACTCGGTATACGGGAAGGCAGCAATAATCGTCTGCTTTGTTTTGTTTAGGTGATTTGTGCTCTTCAGCAGAAAGTGATGAAGCAAGAAGAAGAAATCAAACTGCTTAAAGAAAAAATGAAGCTGCTGCTAGAAGAGAGGGACGAAAGAGACAGAATCAAGCCCCTCGGATCTCCTGTTTAAATGAACCAAAAGTATTTGTCGTCGTATTAACTTTTAAATTGTCTTATTTTTTTTAACATAAAATATTCCAGGTCTATCAGGGTGTCTCTCTCATTTGAGCTGAAGAGAAATCGCAGAGCAGCATTCCTGAAATTCTTTATAGTTTCAGACATTTAACAGTAACGCTGTAGTTACAGCAGGTAGCAAGGCCAGACAATCGTGGTTAATCCCACAGAGGTTAAGCAGGATTGGGGCCTGTTAAAACTCTTGGATGGGAGCAGTTAGGAAAGTTAGGAGAAAAAATGTCTCAGAAGGGAAACCCAGCCCATTTTGTTCCTAAGATCGGGTGCACAGCGGGGCAGCTTTCTCGCTGAAGAAGTACCACTTTACAACGGACAACTGATGAACTTTTATTGGCATTACAGCTTTGGTTATTTCTCAGATCTGATTTATCCAACCATCCTCTCAGATTCATCGCCAGAGAGGTTGAAAGAGTTGAATGTGCTTGCCTGCCCGCAGGAGAGAAAGTCACTTCAGCAGCTTGAGAGCAGCGTTAAACGGTGCCAGATTCTCACAAGACCGCAGCCATTTCTGCACATGGGCCGGGACGGCCTCGGTGCCCCCCGTCTGCTGAAGGGCACACCAGGCCACCACATCTGCGACCGTCAACTCGTTGCCCACCAGCCAGGAGGTCTTGCCCAGGGTTGCGTTCATGCCCCGCAGAACGGCTGCTTTTTCCTTATTGCTCCCGCCTTGGAGTTGGAAGAGGGCGGTGTCGACCCAGCTGTCTATCAGAGTCGCTGTGACTGCGTTATGCTTTGCGCTGAGCAAGGAGAATAAGAACCTAGCAATGTTCCCTTCGCCTTCGATGGGGCACATGGTTTGGACGCTGAACTTCATCTGGGGTTTTGGCACTGGAAGGATAATCCCAAGGGAGCATTAGACACGGATGATGCTCAGAGAGCTGGCGTATACAGGTAGTCCTCGGCTTACGACCACCATTGAGCCCCAAATTTATGTTGCTGAGCAGGATTGGTGAAGTGAATTTTGCTCCATTTTACCTTTCTTGACACAGTTGTTAAGTGAGTCACTGCAGTTCTTAACACAGTTAAGTGAATCTGATGTGGAACAGCTTACCCCCAGAAATTGTGGGAGCTCCATCACTGGAGATTTTTAAGAGGAGACTGGACATTCCTCCTGTCTGAGACGATATAAGTTCTCCTGCTTGAGCAGTGGGCTGGACTAGAAGACCTCCAAGGTCCCTTCCAGCTCTATTCTATTCTATTCTGTATTTCTATTTTATTCTATTCTGCATTTCTATTCTATATTTCCATTCTGTATTTCTATTCTACTCTGTATTTCTATTCTATTCTGTATTTCTATTCTATCCTATATTTCTATTCTATTCTATTCTGTATTTCTATTTTATTCTATTCTGTATTTCTATTCTATTCTATATTTCTATTCTATTCTATTCTGTATTTCTATTCTATTGTGTACTCTATTCTATTCCATATTTCTGTTCTATTCCGTATTTCTATTCTATTCCGTATTTCTATTCTATTCTATTCTGTATTTCTATATTTCTATCCCTATTCTGTATTTCTATTCCATTCCATTCCACTGTCACAAAAGGGGATCATATGACTCCAGGACACTGTAACAATCGTCATGAATATGAACCGGTTGCCAAGCATCTGAACTTAAATCACGTGACCACGGAGAGGGTGCCATGGTTGTTAAGTGTGGAAAATGGTCATAAGTCGAGAACTACTGTATTCACCACTCTTTTTCCAACATGTTTATGCTGTCTCATGGTTGCCAAGCTGATTTCTCACGTAACATACTGCCTGGCAGATAACAAATACCCCAAAATGAACAGCAAACAACAAACCCATCTTACATCAGACTTATTTACGGTTTATATAGCCTACATCCAATGAAGACCCATTCTCTTATTATTAATTTAATAAATAAAAGTGGTGTGGGCTAACTCTGCCAGCTGCCATTAATAAGCCCATGTAGACTTACCATTTTTCCAAATTAAAGTAATGCCCAGCTGGTATTCGTGGCGCGATTGTTTCTTTGTCTGCTCACCAAAGCATTTGAGGAGCTTTTCTGGCACGTTTTTCACGGATGAGTGTGTGTGAACCGTTGAAAGGATCTTGTACTTCTCACACAGAAAACTGTGGAGAATTAACAACGACAGTGGAGGGAAAGAGGGGTTCGCATTGATGACAATATCCTTCAGACCACCGTAATCCTGCTTTAAAACAAACTTGATTTCAGTCAACTGCTCAGGAGATTTCCACTTGTCTAAAGCTTTCCCACCTATCATAGTTAATATGCTGAAGGTTTTTTTTAGCACTGTATCCTTCCATAGATTAACAGCACTGCAGTTCTACGCTGCCTATTCGTCTTCCACGCTGCTTAAACTAGCTGTGGAGAAGAAATGGGATGACGTAAGTGGCTCTCATAGGTGAGAAAAGATGAAACAGACCCTACATATGTCAGCTGAGCGCTTAAAAACACTAGACCTCTAAGCACGTTACAAGAATAGAGCCCATGCCTAGAAAAAACATGGATCTCCATCCTAAACAGATGGTGAACTGGATCTGGATTTAGTCATACTTGGAAATTAATTGCACATTATGCGCCACTACATTTGAACACCTCTAAAAGCATAACAACAGTTAGAATATGAAATATGAATCCAACTTGCCTTCCCAAGCAGACTATCAAGTTCTGCAGAGCTGACAGTCAGAGAAACATGGTCATCTGTTTGAATTATGTTAGTGGCATCGAAGTCTGCATCTGGTGTCTGGATCATTTTTGAGAGGCCATCCACAGCAGCTTTCAATTCATACAAACGTTTCAAGATCTCTTCCTGGCGGAATTCAAGAGCCTGGAGTGTTGGATCAACTTCATCCTGAACGAAAATTAAGTTAGCCTTTACTTCGTTGTTTTGTATTGTGTCAGAACAAAACCAGGTATTCCGGATGTCCCTTTTTATGTGCAATTTATTTATCTTTATCTCTGTATTTCTATATATATCTATCTATCTAATCCAGTGATGGCGAACCTTTTAGAGACCGAGTGCCCAAACTGCAACCCAAAACCCACTTATGTATCGCCAGGTGCCGGGTGGGTGTGGCCCACTTGGCAGGCGCAGCTACAATGGGCGTGGCAGACTGGGTGGGCGTGGCCACTAGATGGGTGTGGCTGCAGTAGTCATGGCAGACTGGGTGGGCATGGCTGGGCTGGGCATAGCCACCTTGTTGCTTATGGGGAGGGTCACCTGTGGAAGCCGGGCAGGGCAGGGTTGAGGGAGATCCAGGGGATCTCTGGTGGGTGGGATGGTGGGCTCCCCAATGGCGGCTTCAGGCTAGCTGGCCTTAGGCCAGTGATGGCGAACTTTTAGAGACCACATGTGCGCGTGCCCAGAGAGGACTCCGCGTGCCACCTCTGGCATGCGTGCCATAGATTCGCCACCACTGATCTAGTCTGTCTATCTATCGAAATGTTTCTAGATTGCCCATCTCCCTCAAGGAGGAGCTGCACTGATATTCAATGGGTTTCAATAAAGTCCAGTACCAATAAAAGAGAATATTTATAGCTCAGGGTTGAAATAAGGGGGTCCTTGGTGCTCTCTGAGCTTGTTTTCTTGCAGAGATTTCATGAGCCTAACTAGGTAACAGCATCAGTGCTAGTAACCTCACTAGCAGGTAACACCCCTAGCACTGTTGATCTTACCTAGTTTGAGTAATGAAATGTCTACAAGGAAACAACCAACCTCAGAGAGCACCAAGGACCTCCTCAAAGGGTTTAAAGCTTATCCAAAATTTTACGGCTCTCCCTAGCGTTTGATTTTTACTGTAAGCTACATAGCCACTTTGCATTAATACTGTAAATAATTTTAATACACATTTGATAAGATCACGAATACACACAGGCAATCAATCATTGCAAATGTGTTCCTGAAAGAAAGTGGAAGTGAAAGGAAGGCAGCCAGGTGTTGGGGGGGGGAAGGGAGTCCCTTCTCTTACCCCAGCCTGTGTGGGGCTCCAATGGGTCTCTGAGGAAGGCTGCCCTTCCACCAGCCTGGGCTGGGGCTGATGGGACTTGGAGCCGGGCAACCTTCAGCAGCACCAGAACAACTGAAAGCAGACTCGAAAGAAGTGGCGGGGGTGGGAAAAGCGGAGGTGGGGAAAATGGGGATTATAGTCCGAATAGGATTGAAAATGGGGGCTGGGGAGGATGGGCACTGCAATCCGAGGGAGTGGTTTGGGACAGAGCAAAAAACTGGGGCTCGGGAGGATGGGAATTGTAGTCCGAAGGGGGAGCGGCTTGGGGTGGAAAGCGGGGGCTGGGGAGGATGGGCATTGCAATCTAAGGGAGAGTGGCTTGGGGCTGGGGAGGATTGGCATTGTAGTCCGAAGGAGTGGCTTGGGGCGGAAAACGGGGCTGGGGAGTATGGGCACTGCAATCCGAGGGGGAGTGGCTTGGGGCAGAGCAAAAAAAACGGGCTCGGGGGGATGGGCATTGTAGTCCGAAGGGGGAGCGGCTTGGGGCGGAAAGCGGGGGCTGGGGAGGATGGGCACTGCAATCTAAGGGAGAGTGGCTTGGGACTGGAGAGGGTGGACATTGTAGTCCGAAGGAGTGGCTTGGGGCGGAAAACGGGGCTGGGGAGGACGGGCACTGCAATCCAAGGGGGAGTGGCTTGGGGCAGAGGAACCAACGGGGGCTGGGGAGGACGGGGATTGTAGTCCGAAGGGGGAGCGGCCTGGGGCGGAAAGCGGGGGCTGGGGAGGATGGGAGCGCTAGTCCAAAAGGTGAAAGCCTTCCCGGGCGGTCTCGGGGCCAGGGAGCGCGGCCAAGTGAGGCGCCGCAGGGCCGAGCGGCTCCTACCTGCTGAGGCGGCGGCGGCGGCGGCGGCGAGGAGGCAAGGCCAGGGGGCCCGTCGGCCTCGCGGTGGGCGGAGCGCATGCGGTACATGCAGGTGGGGAGGTGCTGGGCCAGGACCGCCGGGCCGGCGCCGTCCTGAACGGGCCTCACCTTGTACATCGGCATGGCGGCCCACCCGCCGCTTCTCCTCACGCCACGGCCGACTGACGCGCCGGCGCCGCCCCCGCCTCCCATTGGAGGAGCCCCGCCCGTCGCGCCTCCCATTGGCCGCCTGACCACGGCGGCGATTGGTGGCTCCCCTCGGCCGAAAGAGGCGGGGCTTCCGAGTCGGCCCGCGTGCAAGCTTCGCCGCGATCTGATGTAAGCTCCGAAGGGAGGGGTGTAGAGGGCGGGCGAAGCGGCCCCGACCTTAGACTTCGGGTTAAAAAGCGAAGCCCTCTCCTCCTGCGGGGAAAAGGGTCTTCTACCCAAATGCGTTTTTTTGGATCCCGCGAGGCGGTCGCCTCTACGCCCCCTGCTAGGCTTAACTTTGCTTCCTCTCCAAGCAAGGTGGAGGGCTCTGAGCTACTGGGGAAGCTGATGTGCAGCGTCTTCTAGCGCAGCTCATGAAACGGGTGAATTCAGCAAACCGGGTCAGCGTTTGGTGTGAACGCAGCTCCAGAGGACAAACAAAGAAGGAAGGAAAATTTGCTTGAGAAACGCCGCTTGGTATATTTCAGGATCTGGAGGCTTGGAGTCCATGGCGTACCCGACGTAGCGATTGACCGCACCGATTCTCCTCCCCTATAACAAGCTTGGCTGAGATTTGGCTTCACTTTCTTTTTTTTTTTCACTCCCTTCCCCTCCCCGATTGGTGCGTGGATGGACCAATCAGAAAGCTCCGCCGGGGTGATTGGAGGAAAAGAATTCTACCCAGAAGACATCGCGAGCCTGGGGAAAGCGGAGGGATGAGATGAAGGAAGCGAGCTCGCCTCGCCCGGGAAGAAGCGGATCGCCTCGGCTGCGGGCTCGAAGGGAGGCGAGGCCTCGCCTGGAGCCCGGCCCGGTCCGCAATTCCCTTCCTTTTGATCGACTGACGGAAAATGGGCGGGATAGGAGCCGGACCGCCCCTTTAGGCTGATTTGCATACTATTTGCATACTTCATTTGAAAAGTGAGCAGGCAGCAAAGGGTTAATGGCATCCCCGAAGAGAATGGAATTTACTCCAGGGTAAGTAAGTGTATTTATTGCGTTGCATTGCTTCATTTTATTATTTAATTTTATGGTCATTTTAATTGGAACGACGTTTCAGCGTGTGTATTTATTGCATCACCTTGCTTTATTTTATTACATCTTTTATTTTATTTTATTTTAATTGGAATGGAATTTCAGTGTGTGCATTTATTGCATCGCATTGCTTTATTTGATTCTATCATTTTATTTTAATTGGAATGGAGTTTCAGTGTGTTTATTGCATTGCATTTTATTTTATCTTTTATTTTAATTGGAAAGGAATTTCAGCATAAGTGTATTTATTGCATTGCATCACTTCTATGTTTTATTATTTTAATTGGAAAAGAATTTCAGAGTATGTATTACATTGCATCGTTTTATTTTATTATTGTATTTTATTTTATTTGGAATGGAATTTCAGTCTGTGTATTTATTGCATTGCATTGCTTTGTTTTAATATTCCTGGCTGAGGAATTCTGGGAGTTGAAGTCCACATGTCATAAAAGGGCCAAGTTTGAAGACCCCTGTGTTAGACCAAACTGATTCAAACTATAAAGCCTGACTTCTTGTTTTTGTAAATAGGACTCACTCTTCTAAATTTAATTTTATTATTAAATTTATATGCTGTCCGACTCCTGGCATCTTGGGTGGTTTACATGTGGTTAAAAAAAACCAACCCAAGAATAATATACAAAGAGGAAGCATTTTAGACCAATGGCTGCCAACTTTTTTTCTGCAGTGTTGGTCAGAGTGGAAAGTGAATTTCTTGATTTGATTTTAAGAGAGGATATTTTGCCCACCCACCAAAGCACGTTTTGCTAGGCTCCCTTTTATAGTACTTTAAAAACCTGATTCAGAATGAAAGTAACCTTACAATCTTGAAAGCAGAAGTGAAACGAAACCACAGAGGAGAGTCCTGTGAACCATATTTTCTGAGTGTAATTAAAAAAAAGCTTTTGTTTTTCCTTTTTAAAGAGTGGAAAAAAACATCAAGCCAATTGATCACAGATCAGTTCATCAGATTTGTTCAGGCCAAGTGGTGCTGAATCTATGTACCGCTGTAAAAGAGCTGGTGGAAAACAGCCTAGATGCTGGCGCTACTAACGTTGGTAAGTTAACTTGTTTTAAAGTTGCTAGATCTCAGCGGTTACTACTTGTTGATATTTGGAGGGAAGGAGGCAGGAAATGAAAGAGATTTAATCTTCCTTATTCCTTTGTATCATTTGTAGAAGTGAAGCTTAAAGATTATGGAGCAGATCTTATTGAAGTATCTGATAATGGTTGTGGTGTAGAAGACGAAAACTTTGCAGGCTTGAGTATGCTGTATTTCTATGTTGATGTTTAGTATTTATTTACCACTTTATATTACCGCTTTATAAAGCCCTAGCCGAGTGAGACCACAGCTAGTAATACTGCAGCCACTTTTAGTCACCATAAAAATTTTTTTTCGTAAATTGCTTAAAACATACCTTTGCCGACAGGCCTGGGGCAGCTAACACCTTGCCCCTAGCCAGTGTATGTTTGTGTGTATGTTTGTGGAATGATTGGTTTTTCTTTTTTAACTTAGAGGTTTTTATATTTATGTATTTTATTGTGATTTCTATCATGTTGTGAGCCGCCCTGAGTTCTCCGGAATAGGGCGGCATAGAAATTAAATAAATAAATTAAATAAATAAATAAAAAAGATGTTGAGAGTTTGGAAAAAAATTCAGAGAAGAGCGACTAAGATGATCAAAGGCCTGGAGACTAAAACATACAAAGGATGGCTGCTACAGTTGGGTTTGGATAGTTTAAAAAAAAGAAGAAATAGGAGAGACATGATAGCAGTGTTCCAGTATCTGAGGGGCTGCCACAAGGCAGAGGGGCCAGGTTGTTGACCAAAGTACCAGATGGAAACTGATCAAAGAGAGAAGCAATCTGGAATTGAGGTGAAACTTCCTGACAGTGAGGACAATTAACCAGTGGAACTCCTTGCCTTCAGAAATTGTGGGTGCTCCATCATTGGAGATTTTTAAGAAGAGACTAGAGTAGACATTCACCTGTCTGAGATGGTATAGATTCTCCTGCTTGAGCAGGGGGCTTTCTGCATTGACAGAAAAACAAGTGGAAGGCAAGGAACCCTTGGCATCAATCTAACCCATAATGTGGAGGCTAGCCTAGAGAAACCCTGGCTCCTGGCCCATCCTCTTCTCACCTCTGTTAAATATCTCTTCCAGCACTGAAGCATTATACTTCCAAGATCCAAAAATTCTCTGATCTCATCAATGTGGAAACGTTCGGCTTCCGGGGGGAAGCTCTGAGCTCTTTGTGTGCATTAAGGTAAGAAGCTTCTCCACGTGGGAAGCGTGCTAGCTAAAACAGTTGGCGGGTCTTATGCTGGCTTCAGTCAGGAAAGAGGACCAAGAGGAAAAACCATTGTACAGATTCCAGCTTCCATCTCAGCTTCTATGGAGCGATTTGTACAATTTGGAGGTTAAAATCCTCAGTGTGACCCAGACCAAGATAAGTGTGTGCAAATTTAGGCTGCTTCATTCTCAACGTGCACTTCGGTGGCAAGAGAAGGCTTTGGGTGTAGGTATAGAAAAGGGAATTTATGAATTTTTTACAAACATGGGGGGGGGACTTTCCCTCAGTGTGAACTCTTTGTAGTCACTAGATATTCCTTCATATTTAAATAATTTAATTTTGAGTTGGCCTTGCCCTTTTTGAGAGTAGCCTCCAGTTAGGCCATGTTTATGCCTACATGAAAAGATATTTGATGGCTGTTGCCAGGAGGGTCGAAGGTTATTGCTTTTTATTGTTTTTATATTGAGGTTTAAAAAAAAAAGTTTTGTAATCCTTGTAAGCCACCCAGACACGCTGAGAGTGAACTGAGCAGCCATATACATTTTCTTAAATAAATTATGTATCCGTTACAATCTGATGTAATACCTTCACTTTGTTCTTTGACTAGCAAAAAAGTATACACCCAGCACTATGCGGGTGATGCCCCAAAGGTGTTTTTTCAAGACTTTCTTCAGGGAAGTCCAGTGCCTCTTGAAAAAGCACCTTTGGGACAACCCTGACCTGGATGACGGAGAATCTCCATAGACATTTACGCAAGTAATGATTATACAGATCGTTCTCTACTTATAACCATTCAGCAACCGTCTGGAGTTGTGATGGTGCTGAACCAAGGGTGGTTACGACCGGATCCTCAGAGTTCTAGCTGCCCCAGCACCGCTGGGGTGATGTAAGTCCTTCCTTGCCTCTGAGTTTCCTTATTAACCGTGAAAGCGATTGCAATCTTTTGGTCAGCAAGGTCTCCATTGTCACTTGTCACAAGTCGGCCAGTATTGGGACACGGCTGGCGTTTGATCACAGCGGGAAGATCACCCAGAGAATCCCTGTCTCTCGGCCACAGGGGACTACTGTCAGCGTCCAGCAGCTGTTTTGTACTTTGCCGGTCCGACACAAAGAATTTCAGCGTAACATAAAGAAGGTAGGAACCAGCTGCCTTTTTTTTAACACTGGTAGGAAGTAAAAAAAATCCCTTCCGGGGAACTGAAACCAAGGACATGCCCCACAGGCTGAAAATAAAGCATTTACCATCCCTTTCTGGGATGTAAATTAATTAAATAGAAATTTCTATTTAAATCGGGACTTTCAGCCTACATGCATAATGTAGACTTCTTCTCGTCATCCTAAATTCTTTTGTAATAATGGTTTCACTATCAAATATGTGCTGGCCTTTGATCGTAATAAAGATCTGATTGAATAACTTTTTTTTTCTCTTACACACGCCCAAAGGAGTGTAACTTTTTTTTTCTTTTACACACCCCAAGGAGTTTGCCAAAATGGTTCAGATACTGCAAGCATACTGCATCATTTGCACTGGGGTTCGAATTAATTGCACCAATCAAGTTGGTCAAGGGAAGAAGCAGGCTGTGGTGAACACCAGTGGAAGTTCTACTTTAAAAGAAAACATTGGTGCCATATTTGGACATAAGCAGGTAAGAAAAGACTCCTTGCATTGTGATGTTACCTGGTTTGGTAATGAAACGTCTGCAACACCACCAAGCTCAGAGAGCATCAAGGACCCCACAATTCTCTTCCTCCTCCTCCTCCTCCTCTTTCTCCTTCTCGCATTGATGATGTTACCTAGTATGGGTGATGAAATGTCTGCAAGAAAACCACCAAGCTCAGAGAGCACTAAGGACCTCTCATAATGTGGTTGGTGTGACTCTGGCGTGGGGCATGATGGTTTGCAAATTTGAGCAGCTGGGAATTCCATTTCACTATAGGTTGTTATTTTGTCCCTAGGTACAAACCCTGATTCCCTTTGTACAGCTACCCCTGAGCGAAGAAACCTGCGAAGAATATGGCTTGAACATTTCTGCTCTGCCTACCAAGCTTTATACGTAAGTTAAAAATTGGGGGAATTTTTTTTTCCTGGAACTTTTTTCTGTTTGTTTGGGGGTTTTTTGGGAGGGGGGCTTAAAAACCAGAGACCCAGCGCTGCCAAGCACAACATATATGCAACATATAAAACCCCCAAAAGAACAATACAGGTAATCTTCATTTTATAACCAGTTGCTTAGTAACCATTTTGAAATTACGAGACCCCCCTCCCCAAAGTTACTTATGTCCTGGTTCTGATGGCCAGGCCTCCACCCCCACGTCATGGATCATAGTTCAGCAACTGGCCGGCATTTACGGCTATATCCGGTGTCCTGTAGTCACACAACCACAATTTATGGCGTTTGTGTCGAAAACCGTCGTTTACGTCTGGTTTCCAGCAAAAACACTCCATAGCGAACAATGAGTTTGCTTAGTGACCCCTGATTCGCTTAACGAGCAGGGTGATTTGCTTAACACCCACTGCAAAAAAGTGGTTATCAAATCAGGTCAGTCATGTGATCACACACACACACACACACACACACACACACACACACACACCTTTACGACCGACACAACTTGCAACCATATCGAGAAGGCTCCATTATGGTCATAAGCTAAAGGGGAGATTTTCCAGAGGTTCGTTTAGATCCCTTTTAAAATACATCAAGTGACTTTTTGGTCTGCTTTGTTTTTATGGGATTCTCTTCTCGACAACGTTCCTTTTAAACAGCATCTCAGGATTCGTTTCGCAGTCCAATCACGGCGATGGAAGGAGCACAACGGATAGGCAATTTTTTTTCATTAACCAGCGGCCGTGTGACCCAGGAAAGGTATGTGTTGTTTTTTTTTCCTTTGCAAAGGTAAATTCTCTATTTTAAATTGAAATTAAAAAAATTTCTCTGGCTTTCAGACTCCCTTTTGATTCTGCTCTTGTGGCTGTACGCATAATCCTCAATTTTCGAATCCCAAGTGTGAAAAATAATTATAAGTCCTTTTTTCCAGTGCTGTTGTAACTTCAAATGGTCACTAAATCACACTGCTTTAGATCTTTTAAAATCCCAAATTCAACTGACGTTCTTATTTTTTCTGTTCTGAACAGGTTTCCAGACTTGTGAATGAAGTCTATCATATGTATAATAGGCACCAATATCCATTTATTCTTCTTAACATCTGTGCAGAATCTGGTGAGTTTTAATCAATTATCATCCTTAGCCCCTCTTTTTGTAAATTATGATAATGGGCCCACTTAATTGTTACCATACTTTCTGATAAGCACTACAAAATTATCATAATGAGCCTCAGGGGTGGAGCCCATTCGTTAGCTGTGAAGCAAGAGACAAATATCTAAAGAATGAAATGTTTTGATTCCAGGATGCATGGACATCAACGTAACTCCAGATAAAAGGCAGATCTTGCTCCAAGAAGAGAAGCTTTTATTAGCAATCCTAAAAACATCATTGATGGGGATGTTTGGCACTGACGTTAATAAACTGGTCCTCAATCAAAAGCTGATCGATCTTGAAGGTAAGAGATCAAGTCGTTATTTAACCAAAACCTATTTGCATTTTTAACCTGCGTCTTTTCAGACAGTCAGATAACAATAGCTCAGATTTTCCCCTATCAGCTAGCTCAGGGGGTCTTCAAACTTGGCCCTTTTCTGACTTGTGGGCTTCAACTCCCAGAATTCCTCAGCATTACAACTGGGTTCATAGTTACAACGGTCACAGTGTCCCAGGGGTCACGTGATCCCCCTTTGTTTTCCTTCTGACTGGTAAAGTCAATGGGGGGGGGAGTTCAAATTCACTTAACAAGCGTGGTACTAAATAAACAAGTGCAGTTATTCACTTAACAATGGTGGGAAAAAGGTCATAACATAGGGAAAAAATCATGTGATGAGGGGCTCACTTCGCAACAGATGTGCTAAGAAGATCGTAACGGTTATCTCTCTACATGGGGCTCTATATGCTCTCTATATGCTCTCTACATGGGGCTCCCCTTGAGGTGCACCCGGAAGCTCTAACTGGCTCAGAATGCGGCCGCGTGGGTAGTGACAGGAGCGTCGTGGCGCTCCCACGTAACACCGCTCCTGCGCGAGCTGCACTGGTTGCCGGTGGTCTTTCGGGTGCGGTTCAAGGTGCTAGTGATCACCTTTAAAGCGTTCCATGGCATCGGACCCGGATACTTACAGGACCGCCTACTGCCAGCAAATACCTCCCGCCGTCCGGTACGCTCCCACAGAGAGGGCCTCCTCAGGGAGCCGTCGGCCAGACAATGCCGGCTGGCGGCCCCCAGGGGGAGAGCCTTCTCTGTGGGAGCTCCCACGCTTTGGAACGAGCTCCCCCCCCCGAACTCCGTACAATGACAGATTTACGCACCTTCCGTCGGGAACTAAAAAACGTTCCTTTTTCGACAGGCCGGCCTGGCATAGAAGCTCCGGTTCCAGTAGGGTTAGAATGTTTTAGGGGGAATTGAGTAAATTTTTAAGATTTGTAAGTGTTGGGTTTTAAATGGGGATTTTACACGGCCAAATTATTTAATTCACTTTTAATTATTTTAAATTATGTATATTTATATGTTTTTAAATTTTAGGCTGTACACCGCCCCGAGTCCTTCGGGAGAGGGGCGGTATAGAAATTTGATTATAAATATAAATAAATAAATAAATCTCTTCATACCTTTTTCTGCAGGGAACTTGAAAAGCGTCCCTCAGAACGAGAGGGAAGCGTCTCTCTTGGAAACGTCCACCAGCCCTTCGCCTCCAGATCGGAACGAGACATCCAAAATACACCTAGTCGCTGCTCGTCTGAAGGAGTCCTTTTCTCGAGGGAAAACATCTGCTTTTCAAGACAGCAAGAAAGCCCAACCGAAAGAGAGGCCCCCCAATCCAGGGCTACGCCAGATGTTTGCTGGTTTTTCAGCCTCTCCCCGAAAGAAAACCATGCCTGGCAAGGCATCCGAAGACGGGGATGAGGTTATTTCCAGGAAATCCTGGCTTGCAGGCAAGAAGTTGGAGAACT
Source organism: Bothrops alternatus (assembly GCA_034064705.1). NCBI lineage: Eukaryota > Metazoa > Chordata > Lepidosauria > Squamata > Viperidae > Bothrops > Bothrops alternatus. The sequence goes on along the minus strand of JARGCV010001155.1, from coordinate 66,969 downwards.
CAACCGAAGATACGGATTCTGGTTTGGGGAGCGTCTCCGCCGAGTCAGATGGCGGTTTCGGCACCCCAGAAATGGGGGTCCGTTTTAGAGCTGAAAGCACGGCGGGTTCTCCCAAAGGAGAACCTCGTGTTTTTAGCGGAGAAATTCAGAGTAGCGACGGTGGATCTAGCGGGGTTTTCTGGCCCTCCGAACCAAACCAGGGCAAAGAAAATAATAGCTTTTCTCAGCCAGCCACTTTCTCTCCCAAGGCAAAACGTTTTAAGGTCCGTCAAGCTATTTCCCCCAATTTCTTGGAGAGAACAGCCGAGCAGGATTCGCAACCCTTGTACGACATCCCAGTAAAATTGGAAAAGAGGACGGTGCCTTTAGCCCTCTCTTGGAGCACCTTGGCGGACCGAATCTGGAGGCAGATAAAGCGCCAGGAGACGGAAGGAGAAATGCTGAAATTCAGAAAGTTTAGGGCAAAGATTAGCCCAGAAGAAAACAAAATGGCGGAGGACGAGTTAAGAAAGGAAATCAGGTATTGCAGCTCGTCTGTCTTTGCCAGAGAAGAGAGGCACTCTCAGAAATGAGTGTTATTAACTGATGCTAAGTTTGTATGTTTCAATCAGAATAGAGCTGGAAGGGACCCTGGAGGTCCTCTAGTCCAACCCCCTGCTCAAGCAGGAGACCCTATACCATTTCAGACAGAAGATGGCTGTCCTGTCCCAAATGGTTGTCTAATCTTTTCTTGAAAACCTCCAGTGCTCCTTCATGAAGCACCCACAACTTCTGGTGGCAGGCTGTTCCACTGGTTAATTGTTCTCACTATTAGGACATTTCTCCTTAGTTCTAGGTTGCTTCTCTCCTCGATTACTTTTTGTGCCATTGTTGTTAAGCGAATCACCCCGGTCCTTAAGCAGATCCAGCTTCTCCCATTGAAGTAGCTTCTTCTTGCTGTTGTGTGTGTGTAAATGTAAGAAAGCATAATCCGGCCTTCAATCTGAGGGCTAAATTAGCCGTATTTGTGTAGCAAAGTATTGATAACGGGTTACTTCCGTGAGGATATTAAGAGTTCTGGATTCGAGGATTGAAAAACCAGGCTGTAAAGAGCAGGCAGGTCTGACAGTTCTACGTATCTCTTATGTTTCTCCCTATGCATACAGCAAAGAGATGTTTGCTAAAATGGATATAGTTGGCCAGTTTAATCTGGGATTTATCATCGCCAAGCTGAAATCGGACCTCTTTATCATTGATCAACATGCTACCGATGAAAAATATAACTTTGAAATGTTGCAAGAACACACCGTTCTGCAGGGGCAGAAGCTGATCAAGTAAGTCTCTTCTCCCCATTTTTCTGGGGGTTTCCTGAACAAGCAAACACACAGAACATACACAAACACAGAAAATCTATATATCTATATATCCATCCATCCATGCACACAGCCTATCTATCTACACACACACACACACACACACACACACCCTACCTACCTCTCTGTCAGTCTTTCTGTCCATCCATCCATATATCCATCGACACACTCTGTCTACACATACACTATCTATCTTATACATATATACATACACAACACACACAATAAATACACACAGTTTCACAAGGGCTGCTTTCAGATTTAATGGTGGTTGCTTTCTTTTTCGGTGCCCCACTTTTTCAGGCCTCAAAATCTTAACTTAACGGCTGTGAGTGAAAGTATCTTGATGGATAATCTGGAGATTTTCCAAAAAAATGGATTTGATTTTGTGGTGGATGAAAATGGTGAGTTCTACCCTACCCACCATCTCTCCTAGCTTTTGTAAAAGGAAGTGGGGAGAAAGTGATCGTCTCCGCTTTGGAAATCCGAAATGTCTTTCCAATAATTAAAAGGGGGAAAATTAGCACGCCAAACAATTCCGTTTTAAATCCGTCTGAAAGAGTGATCTTTTAACCGCTTTGAAATTGGGGTCCAACTGGGTATTCTTTTCCTGCGGGAAAAAAATATACTCAGTTTAAAACTTAACCTTCAAGATTTAGCTCCCAAATGACAATTATTACATGAGCAGTTGGGCAGGGTTGGGTGGATAATATGTTGAAATATTATCTCAGTGTAAAGAGACTGTGACAGTGATGTTATTCTGAAAACCTTTCAGCTCCTGTAACTCAGAGAGCGAAGCTCATATCTTTACCAACCAGCAAAAACTGGACTTTTGGTCCTCAAGACATAGAAGAATTAATCTTCATGTTAAGCGATTCTCCGGGAATCATGTGTAGGCCATCCAGAGTGAGGCAAATGTTTGCTTCTAGAGCCTGTCGAAAATCTGTAAGTATAGCAATTACTGCAGACTTGAGCTTGGAGGGAGGGAGGGAGGGAAGGATATGAATCTGGCTTTGCTTGCCAAAATGTCGCAAAAGGGATCACATGATCCCAGAACACTGCAACTGTCATAAATATGAATCAGTTGCCAAGCGCCTGGATCACGTGACCTTGGGGATGCGGCAAGGGCTGCAAGTGTGAAAAACGGTCCTATGTCGTTTTTTTTCAATGCCGTTGTAACTCTGAATGGTCATTTTTTCCGTGCCGAATGTCACTAAACGAACTCGACTATATCCCTCTTCATTGTGCACGTCCTCTAGATCAGAGTTCCCCAACCTTTCCAGTTTTCAAGGCCAGTGTGAGGGGGATGGGGAGGGATGGTTCCGCGCAAGCGGCTGGCAAGCACTCACATGCGCATGCAGCTCCATTTACACAAGTGGTGTGCAGGCGGGCCCCCTGCTCACGCAAATGGAGCAGGCGTGCATGCGCTCGCCCGTTCCTTCTGCAGGCGGGGATGTATGAGCGCTCGCTCGTCCATTTCCACGGCCTGGTGGCAAACAGCTCACAGCCCATTAGTGGGCCCAGGCCCAGAGGTTGGGGAGCCCTGCTCTAGAAGCCCTCTGTGAAAAGGATCCTGAGTGGGGTTATTTCAAGGAACAAGGGAGCAGCTAAGCGAAAAGGAATGGATGTTGAACTTTCGACTTTGCTCCTGTTACAGGTGATGATTGGAACCGCCCTCACGGCCGGTGAAATGAAGAAACTGATTACTCACATGGGTGAAATTGAGCATCCTTGGAACTGTCCACACGGCAGACCCACCATACGACATTTAGCCAACCTGGACCTCATCACACAAGAGTGACAGGCTACTAGCACTTATTTATTGTGGAATGCAAACCACGATTTAGTTTGCATCAGAGCTCTCGATTGTGCTGGACCAGAAGCTGAAATCATAGTTTTGTGTTGCAAAAGAAGAATGTTTTTTTTTTCTCTCCCTCTTTCACACTCAAACGGGTTTGGTTCATATAGACACGATAACTTTCCATCCTCTGCCTTCTGAAAGACTTTTTCACATTTTTGTTGAAAGAGCAGCCAGAAAACAGGGCTGGTTTTATTGCTACCTTTGTATAAATATTGGCTTTCTGTCCCTTTTATTGATTTCCTCAGGACAGTAAGAATTAAATGTACATAATAGGCTCTTTGGATGATGTCCTGTTTTAGACCAGATCCGTTTTGTAAATAAAGATTTTTATACATGATATTTCTTTGTGGTTTAACAGTGGTTCACATCTATAGTATAAAATGGGATGGCCAGTTCCTGTAGTATAATAAGAGATGGTTAATGCCAGTTGTGAGTTTTAAGTATCACAGCATTTTAGTAACTAGAAAATGAAAGGCTTAAGCAATTCTCTACTGGTGCAATAGTATCTGATTTGTCTAATTGTGAATGAATGATAAATTTTAAATCAATCGGTTACTTTATGACAATCCCAGTCCCATCATACAAGCTAGTCAGATAAACTGAGATAGAGAAAAGAAGGGGAAAAATACAATAAAACGATACACTCTCATATTTTCAGGAGTACTGTATACAGTACAGCCAACAATTGATTTAACAAAATCAAAGCACAAGTTCTGCAGGCTGCTAACATAATCTTTGCAACAATTTGTAGATTTATTTTAGAAATCTGATCTACCAGATCACACTAGATATAGAATTCATTTGGATGTCTTAAGAATGGCCTTGTTAGAGGTGTTAAAAGCTCCATGTGTCCCTCTATAGACGTTACAATGGAAGCAGTATTTTTCAACTTCAGTAACTTTAAGAGGTCTAGAATTCTGGGAATTGAAATCCATGTATTTTAAAATTGTCAAGCTTGAAAAACACTTAAATAGAATAATCTGTGGGCCTGTGGTTTGATATTCCCAGATCGTTTCTACAAAACAGATTTTCTGAAATTTGCCCTCCATTTAATAGTGACGGCAGCGTAATTCATGTTCCAGTTGGCACTTCATTGCTTTGAGCATAATATTTGCCTTTAAATTCCTTTCTAATCTACTGAACCTAACTTGACTCTCTTGTTCCTGGGTATCGGAAAAGCAATAATTTCCCTTCTAAAATGACATCTGTTTAGCTTCAATAACTAAGAGAAGAGTTGGGCCATTTCTAAAGTCGGAGCCCGACTGATTTGGAATATACCTGACGCCTTTGTATCAACTTCTTTATAACATTAACTAGAATCTAATATTAAAAAAAAATACCTTTGTGCCTCTTAACATCTTTTTAAATAATAACTTTGAAAGCATCCAATTAATCTCAACCAAGAGTGGGCAGACCTGAACGGTCTCAGATGGCCTGTAAAGAAGAAAAAGTTACTATTCTAATTAAATAATGAAGTTGTGATCGCAGTTGATATTTCTAAATACCTGCAACTTTTATAGCCATGAAGAAGAAATTGGACAACCGTTTATCTGGAAGACCTGCTCAAGCAGAGGGCTGTCCTTTTATGTTCTGTGTTCTCAATGTGATGCATACACAAATAGACAACTTTCTTTTTTTTTTTTTTTTTAATTATAAAATTCTTTTATTAAAACAATCAGCATTGGACATAAAAACATATTATGCAGCAATCAACATGATACCTGGTATACAATACTAGAAACAGTAGATAGACCATATATAAGAGAAACACCAATCCAACAAAATGTATTCGGATTATACTTGAAGATGCAAGGGAGGAGGGTAGAACGTTTACTAAAACAGATGTTTACAAAGATTAATACCTAATGTTGTATGCTATGTTCTAGGAGGGTTGTTTAGCAATAAGATCTTATGTTTCATGTTGACCACATTAATTTCGAAACTGATAGAAGAAACACCAATCAAATAAAATAGACAACTTTCTAAAAGGTGGGGCGTTGTGTACGATTCTGCAGTTGTGCAATTTCTCAAACCAAAAGTTGCTCCCTTTGCAAACCGGAGCGAGTTTCGGCCAAGTTTTACACCAGGCAGAAAAGTAAACCCGGAAGAGATGGCCAAAGCCCCGCCCACTTCTCTCTGAACAACCAATAAGCTTCTCTTTTTCTCTCTCCGCCCCGTGGTTGCTATGGCTACCGCCCAGCCTACTCACGGTTGCTACGGCAACAGCTCAGGCCTCTTAGCAACTGGCATCGCAGAGAAACTTCAGGCAGCTTTTGCGAAGGGTTGCAAAATAGGGATTTCCAAAGAGGTGGATTTTAATTTTTTTTTCCCCTTGGTTTTTCTTCATAGCTTTCAAGTTTGCATTTGCTGCCCTCAAGGACTACAATTCCCCAAATCCCCATCCTATTCCTGTGATTGCTAGCAAGGTCCAAGCCTGTTGTCAGTTGCAATGATTTGGGGCTAATTGTTGTTATTGTTATTTTAATTACTGAGTCCGATCTGCACAAATCTGGGTCAGTTCTGGCTCTCTCTGTTTTGTTCTTAAAAGGCCTTAAAAGTTGCTTAAAGGGTTTACAGCAGCGGTTCTCAACCTATGGGTCGCGACCCCATTTGGGGTCGAATGACCGTTTCGCGGGGGTCGCCGGACACTGCGGTCCGCCATTTTGGTTTTTTTTTTCCTCCCGTCACGCGCGCGCCGCGCATGCGCAGTTAAGCCCATCGCGGTCCACCATTTTTTTCTTTGTCGCGCGCACATGCGTAGATCAGCCCATCGCACGCGCATGCACGGATCGGCCCGTCGCACGCGCATGCGCAGATCGGCCCATTGCGCGCGTGCCGCGCATGTGCGGATCGGCCCGTTGCGCGCGCATGCACGGATCAGCCCGTTGCGTGTGCATGCGTGGATCGGCCCGTCACGCGCGCATGCATGGATCGGCCCGTCGCGCGTGCATGCGCGGACTGGCCCGTCATGCGTGTGCGCGCGCGCGTCGGGGTCGCGTTGCGCATGGGCGGCGCAAGTGGGGTCTCAACCTGAAAAAGGTTGAGAACCACTGGTTTACAGTTTTGAGTGGTCTTTTGGCGGTTACATTTGGGATTTTCAAATGTTGCTTTCCAGAATAGAAACATTTTTTCCAAAAGGCCTTAAAATCCAAATGCTATTAAAAACAATAACAATGAGATAAATTCCCAGTTTTTACAAAGAGGTCCATTTTTTTAAAAAAAGAAACAAAAACAAAACGTGTGCTATGACCATATTTTCTTGGGGGGAAAAATGATAAAGGATCCACTTGAAAAAGGGGCAAATCTGAAAAGAGGTCCATCAGGGTGAAGAATGTTAATTGTTTATGTACATAACTTGGCTTGGAAAATTCAAGAGCTAAGAAAACTAAGAAAAATATCACAAAAATGCGCAGTTTAACATTAATATCTAAAAGTGTGGTGGAAAGCTTTTTTTATATAAAGTTATAAACTTGAAACTGACGTTTTAAGAAGCAAGTATTGGAAAGGATTTCTGCAGCTAGGCTGTGCATTCAGCCAGCCTATTTGTAAAAGTAAAAGGGAAGTGGCCGAAATAAAAGCGAATGTCTGAAAAAAAAAATCTATAGGACAGTTTTCTGAAATAGACTGCTCTTTGTAACAAAGCAACATAAAATACATTTAATATCTCCTATTTCTATTAGGCCTTTTTAGTGTATGTTTAGCTATGTTACAAAGCAGTAAATTCTTTGAACATCTATAAAAATTACAATTTTTTTTATTATGGGTCAGGTTTTATTTATTCCACTAGATTTCTGGTCAACATATGTTTTTTTACGTTCAGGATTATCCAAATTGCTCAATAAAGAAAATAGGTAATAAACTTGGCTAAGTTTAAATATTATTGACCATGTGAGTCATTTAACTACTGTAGTGATTTACTTAAGAACCATGGCAAAAAGGTCATAAAATTGGGCATGACCCACTTAATAACCGCCTTGCTTAGCGACTGAAATCCTGGTCTCATTGTGGTTATATGTCAAGGACCACTTATATATACCTCATTCAGTCATTTCTCTCTCTCCTAACAAAATAGTTCTTTTCCCACCTTGAAGTTCAAAACAGGAGCTCCAGTCTTTGCAAGGACGCCTCATTCTGCCCTACCACGGAGCGATGGGTAAAGATAAGAAGAAAGACAGCAAAAAGGGAGAGAAGGCTGCACCTGCTCCAGCTCACGACACCTCCATCGAGTTAGCAATCTCCAACCAGAATGTCCCACCTCTGGCAGACCAAGGGGATGAGCACTCGGCTACTCGGATAGCTTCCAAAGAAGAAAACAAAGACCCAGAGTTTCCTCTTCTCTCTGAACCCATTGAGTATGAAGAACCCATCCTCACACAACTGATTGTTGAAAGGTAAAACCAGAGTCTTGCTAAAAGTAGGGTATAGTCACAGGTGATTGGCATCCAAGGAGTTTTCTGACCAATTTTGGAGCCTGGCTGAGTCCCTGCTGCTGATTTTCGATGGTTTGTGCCCTCCAGATGTGTTGGATCCTCAGCGTCCAGAAGGCCTCACCAGCTGGTTGAAATTCTGGTGTGGGGATCCTCAGATATCTGAGAGAAAGGGCAGGTGGCAGAAAGCTCTTCTTCTTCTTCCAGTTTTGGAAAGAGAGGGAGACGGGCAGCACACAAATTTAGTAATTCAACCAACCGACAAACAAACAAGTCTTTTGCCAAATCAACCATCGTGGCTTGTTTAGCTCACTCTGCTACAGCATAATGCAGGGAGAACACATCACAACGGCTAAATTCACGAAACATAGAGCCAGTTTGGTCTACTGTGTTTCCCCAAAAATAAGCCCTAGCCTGAATTTTTGTTGGGGTGGGCCTAATATAAGCCCTATCCCCAAAATAAGTCGGGGGGGGTGGGCGTGGCCAGCACAAGTTGACTTGACCATGCCCCAAATGGCTGCATTCACAGTATGATGTATTAATCCAGGCGAGTTTTCATCTTGAATTTATGTCCTCCATAGTTACGAGGGAGAAAAGATCCGTGGATTATATGAAGGGGAAGGAACGGCCTATTTTCAAGGAGGCAACATCTACAAGGTGACAACATCTGTGTTAAATCTGAAGGATATAAAATTTCCTTTGGTGTGATAGGCCGTTTCATTATTTCTATGAGGAGTAGGGTGGATTTAAAGACTACGGTAGCTTCTTTTATTTCCTGTGCGTGGGCTGAAAGGGTGGCCTGAACTAAACCCTGGTGAGAAAACCAGGGCCGACTTACTCTTTTGACAGAGATGTGGAGATCTGACTCTTCTTACTGTTTTGTGATTTGAGGAATCGTGGCACTCACTCATTGGCTTTTTGCCATTTTGTAGGGAATGTTTTCAGAAGGACTCATGCACGGGCGAGGGACTTACACATGGACCGATGGAGTGCAGTACGAGGTAAGTAGCTCCACTGTCAGCCACATTTGCAACTGCTTGCAAATTAGAACAAAGGAAAGATGGACACTTGCAAGCACGTACGCCAGATTTAGGATTGAGGTTCTCCAAAGCACCCGAAGGCAGGACAAGAAGCAACAGATGGAAATTAATCAAGGAGAGAAGCAGTCTAGAACTAAAGAGAATATTAGAACAATGAAGGAGAATATTTGAAGCTCAGGGTTGAAATAAGGGGTCCCTGGTGCTCTCTGAGCTTGCTTGTTTTCTTGCAGACGTTTCATTACCCTAACTAGGTAGGTAACATCCTCAGTGCTAGTAAGGACTCTTTACTAGCACTGATGATGTTATTTAGTTAGGGTAATGAAACGTCTGGAAGAAAACAAGCAAGCTCAGAGAGCACCAAGGACCTCTCAAAGTTAGAACAATTAATCCATGGAACGGCTTGCTTCCAGAAATTGTGGGTGCTCCATGACTGGAGTTTTTTAAAAGAAGAGATTGGACAACCCCTTGTATGAAATGACTGGCTGGCTGGAGAATTCTGGGAGTTGAAGTCCACAAGTCTTCAAAGTTGCCACGTTTGGAGACTCCTGCTCAACGCTGTCGAATTTTCCTACCTTTCCAGGGGAAAGGAAGAGAGTGAGCATTATTTTCTTTCTCCTAGATCTTCCTCTCTTGCAGGGAAACTTCGTCAAGAACGTGCAAATGGATCGTGGCACTTACAAGTGGCCGGACGGCAGCCTGTACGAAGGCGAAGTGAAGAATGGAATCAGACACGGCTTTGGAATGTACAAATGTGGCACCTATCCCGTTTCGTACATCGGCCACTGGGTGGAAGGCAAGAGACATGGAAAGGTAGTGAAAACGTAGGCACTAGAAGCACGCGGGGAGTCCTCAATTTACAATAGTTTATTTATTTATGTATTGGATTTTTATGCCGCTCCTCTCCAAAGGACTCATTTAGTTCATTTAGTGACCATTACAAAAGCACTGAAAAAAGTGATTTATGACCGTTTTTCACCCTTACGACCGTTGCAGCCTCCCCATGGTCACGTGATCAAAATCCAAGACCCTTGGCAACTGGCATGGATTTATGGCAGTCGCCGTGTCCCAGGGGTCATGTGATCCCCTTTTGCGACTTTCTGACAAGCAAAGTCAGTGGGGAAAGCCAGATTTACTTAACGACTGTGTCACTAACTTAACAACTGCAATGATTCACTTAACAACTGTGCAAGAAAGGTTGTAAAATGGGGCAACGCTCACTTTAACAGGTGTCTCGCCTAGCAACAGAAATGTTGAGCTCAGTTATAGTTATAAGTGTGAAGTTATCTGTAGTTGCCACGACTGGATTCTGGGCAGAAAGCTCTCCTTTGTAGAAATCATGGCTGTCACATCCAGCATCAACTTAAAATCCTCTTCCTGACCTTTCCTACGAACAGCCACAAAGAGGTAAATCTTGGAGTTGGCTTATTGGCAGACCGACGGTTAATCCAAAATGTTTTTAGTAACGTAACGTGTCTTCTGCTTGTGTAAAACCTGATGGAAGATGCTTAAGAGTTTTTTTTCTTAAACTCTTAAAAGTGTTTGTGGCCGTTGATTTTCAGGGTACCATTTACTACAATGAACCAGGTTCTTCTTGGTACGAAGGAGACTTTGTGAACAATGTAAAAAGTGGATGGGGAATAAGATGGTAAGACAATAATTCCTTCTCTGTGGGGAAGTTAAAATGTGATGGACACTTTTGGAGGGGCTACATACCAGAATAACGGAATAACAGAATAACAGTAACAAAGCTGGAATGGACCTTGGAGATCTTCTAGTCTAGTCTTCAAGCAAGAAACTCTATACCAGGGGTAGGCAACCTTGGCTCTTTTATGACTCGTGGACTTCAACTCCCAGAATTCCTGAGCCAGCCATGCTGGGAAGGGAAGGGATGACAAGGCTTCAAATTCAATGGTGTTCCTGAAGAAAATTTCTCCTGCTGAACTGCCACCTGGATGGTTCCTGGTTGGGAAGGCCTGGTCTGTCTTAAAATAATGCTCCTCTGTTTAATGAACTGGTGTTGATGTTCTTCTCTGACTCTTCAAACAGTTACAAATCTGGAAATATCTACGAAGGGCAGTGGGAGAGAGACCTGCGCCATGGAGAAGGACGGATGAGGTGGCTAACATCTAACCAGGAATACACTGGGACCTGGATTAATGGCATACAGGTGAGGCCAAATGGAACAGTTCTTCTTTTCCCAATTCCTCCAACTATACATATAGTTACGGCCATGTCAGGTGGGGGGAATTCACTGGAGAAAGCCATTATGTTGGGAAGAGTTAGCAGTCAAAGGAAACCAGGCCGTCAAAGAACATGGTGGCTGAAGACCATCAAACTGACACCAGCCAGAGCACAGAACAACTCAAAGTAGTGCAAGATTGGAAAATGTGGAGAAACTGGGCCCATAAAATCGGCAAGGATTGGACACGACTGAATGGATAATATCATCATCGTCATCATAGATGGCTTAGTCTTGTATGGACCTGAGGGTCTCTCTAGACCTTGTTTCTCAAAGTTTGGATACAGAATTCATTTGGATGTCTAAATAATGGCCTAGTTAGATGTGTTAAAAGTCCATATGTCTCCCTCTGTAGAACCTATGACCAGGAGTCTCCGACCTTGTCAACTTTACAACTTGTAGACTTCAACTCCCAGAATTCATGCTGGCTGAGGAATTCTGGGAGTCAAAGTCCAACTGTCTTAAAGTTGCCAAAATTGGAGACCCCTGGCCTATAGGACAAGCAGTATTTCTCAACCTCAGCACCTTTAAGATGTGTGGACTTCATCCCCCAGGATTCCCCAGCCAGCATGAATTCTGGGAGTTGAAGCCCACACACCTTCAAGCCGTTAAGACTGAGAAACACTGCTCTAGAGAACATTTGGTTGGTTTATTTCCCTAGCATGGGCAGGGCACCCATACCTGGTATCTGAAGAGGATCGCTGGGTCACAGTATCCCCTGAGGAATGAGTACGTTGGAGACTTCGTCAACGGCGACCGGCACGGACACGGAAAATTCTTCTTTGCCAGTGGCGCCATGTACAATGGAGAATGGGTGCTGAACAAAAAGCATGGCAAGGTAAGCCTGGAGAAAGAGTGAGAACGTCCAGAGCAGCTGAAAAGACCAGGTTTTTGTTTTTTTACATTCTATGCAAACCTGAGGCATTACTGTTAGGAATACTAGAGAAAAATGTAAATAAAGAGGACACATATTTAATTATTCACGTGGTTACGGCGGCAAGGATACTATTTGCTCAAAAGTGGAAAGCGATGGAAGTACCGAGTGAGGAAGAACTAATAAAGAAAAGTATGTACTGCGCAGAACTAGATAGGATAACTAAAAGATTAAAAAATCAGGAAGAAACAGAATTTTATCGAATATGGAATAAATTTTATAGATGGCGGGGGGAAAAATGGAGGTCACAAATAAAGAGATAAGTTAAGATAGAGACCAGAATTGTATAGTTTGTATATAGATATATTATATGTAATTAATCTACAATATGGACTGAGATGTCAGTCAAAGACGATTTACCATGTTCAATGTTTTTAATTCTTTTTTTTCTTTGTATTCAATAAAAACTTCTAAAAAAAAAGAGAGAAAAGACCAGGTTTTAAAAGCAGAACAGCTACCCAAGATTTACCTCAGGTCATTAAACTTTTACCTCAGGATTTTTGGTTAGGGATCATAAAAGATTGTACTAATACTGAGATGAATAATATGTGATAGACTAGAAACTGTGGATAAACTATAGAAAAGAGAAACACCAATCAGATAAAGTGTAACAGGCGTATAGTTGAGGCTTGATGTGAGGAGTGAAAAATGTTTACCAAACCAGACGTTTACAAAGATTATTACTTAGTGTTGTATACCAGGTGCTATGATGATTGATGCATACTAAGATTTTATGTTCAATGCTGATTGTTTTAATAAAAGATTTTTTTTATTTAAAAAAAAAAAGCAGAACAGCTACGAGCAATTATTTTTCCCTCAGGGCAAGCTAGTCTTCAAGAATGGCAGGGTGTACGAAGGCGAATTTAACTACGATCACATAGCGGAGTGTCCGTCCTTGCAAGTTGACATGACCAACATGGAAGAGCTGAGCAACCTTCCTTTGAAGGGTTTTTCTGGCATAGGTGAGCTGCTTCGAAGAAGAGGGAAGAAAAGATTAGACTGGATGAACTTTGTCTAAGATGCTCCCTTAACCCCGAAGACCTCTGGTGGACTTCAGGGCCATAGGCGTCCCATCCCAATATTAATCAGGTCATACTCTGCTTAGTATATGTCTGAGATCGACCAATTTTAATGGATGCAATATTTATCTGAGTTTTGTTTTGACAAGTTTTCCTCCACTCTCTTGAAACCCCCCTCAGCTCATAAAATATAATGAGTAAGTTTCAACATACTGAAGAAAAGAATGCGTTTGAAAGGACGCAAGTCTGGTTTTTTGTTTTTGTTTTTTAAAAAAAGAGGGATTTATTTGTGTCTGTGTTTATCCTTTCTGTGGATGCCCTGAGTTTTCACGATAGGGTCTTACTTTTTTTTTTTTATTAAAAAAATTATTTATTATTAGATAAACATTTGTCCATGTAAACAAAGAAAAAATTCAAGTTAAATGCCATTCAACTTAATACAATCATTTTAAATTTGTAGACCTTCTTCACTCTGTGTGTCCAAGTTTAACTATAAACCAACTACATTTTAAAAATTGTAACTTTCAGTTCTTTTCAGATCAGTCCATTGGATATCAAACAAACAAGTCATCTTATTAAAATTAATAATTTTCATGTCGATACGCCCTTCCCTCTATCAAGTACATTCTTAGTCTATTTGATATATACCTTCCAATAATCAATAAATATTTGTATATGTAAACCAGGGAAAGATTCAAGCTAACTGCTAACCAACTTAATACAATCGATTTAAATTTAAATTTGTAAACATTCTTCACTCCCTGTGTCAAGATTTAAGTATAAGCCAGATACATTTTCTTTGATTAAAGACGTTTGCAGTAGAGACCAGATGCCTTTGACATTTTCTCTTTTTTCACTGCCTAGATAGTGTCAAAGTTGTTGATTATTCAAGGAGTTCCTGTTCGTCAGGACCAAACATTGAAATAGATCTATCAACCTTGTTGGCTATATTTCCGGAAAAAGACAGGGAGGATGAAATGAAACAGGTATGGGAAGCTGGTCTACACAACTCTGTGGCCTAGAAGAGATAAATAAAGCAGACACTAACAGAAGAGAAAAAGGCTAAGAGGGATGGTGATCGTCAGCCACGAGGGAAAATGTCGTTGCCATGAACAAAAGAAGAGTCAAATTCTTGGGCTCTTTGGGAGTTATGTCCACGATTTACAAAATCCAGAAGCTTCACAAAGCAACATGAGAGGCTGATGTTGTGCAGAATTGTCTTCTTTTGTGCTTGAAAGGGATACCAGCAGACACATCAGACAACTCCAGTACCAATAAAAGAGAATATTTCTAGCTCAGGGCTGAACTGTGAGGTCACTGGTGCTCTCTGAGCTTGGCGGTTTTCTTGCAGATGTTTTGTTACTCAACTAGTTAGCTAGCACTGATGATGTTACCTAGTTTGGTAGTGAAACGTCTGCAAGAAAACCACCAAGCTCAGAGAGCACCAAGGACTCCCCACATCTCCAGTACCTTACTAGCTTAAAATGTCAAGTTTCGAAGCACAGTCTTGCTGGTGTGAAAATTATTGCTTCTCAACTTGCCAATGAATCTGGGGGGGGGGAGGAGGAAAGGGATTGGAATGTGAGCTACGAAGATCAAGAGGCCAGACCAAATTTCTACCTAGCGCAGCGGTTCTCAACCTGTGGGTCGCGACCCCATTTGGGGTCGAACGACCATTTCATGGGGGTCGCCAAACACCGCAGTCCGCCATTTTTTCCCCCTTTTCCCCTCGGCCGGCGCAGGGGGCAGCACCGCGCATGCACGGGGGTAGCACCGCGCATGCGTGATGTGGGCCCGTCGCGCCGCGCATGTGCAATTCGGGCCGTCGCGCTGCGCATGCGCGATTTGGGCCGTTGTGCGCACTGCGCATGCGCGATTCGGGCCATCCCGCCGCACATGCGCGGTTCCAGCCGTCGTGCCGCGCATGCGCGGTGCAGGTCGGGGTCTCAGCCTGAAAAAGGTTGAGAACCGCTGACCTAGCGCCTGGGTAGACTTGAAGATGCTTTTCCATAACAATATTTTCTTGCTTGATTGGGCAACGTGACCTGACCCAGAAGGAGGAGGAAGAGTTCTATGCTTTTACTATAGGGGTTTGGGTAGGGTCTGACTTTGCTTTCACAATGTGCCAGCTTGGTGTACTCAATAAAGTTTTACATTAAGAGATTGGAATGTCTTGAAGGTGCTTGCTCGGTTGGGTTTGTCAGTCAGAACCATGCCATAAACATCAGTAGTGGCCATCTCAATCCTCCGCTCTTATTCTTGAGACTCATGCTTTGCTTCTCCTAGACCGAATACGCTGTGCTGAGATATATCTCTGAGCTGAGGAGAATCTACACCTTTTACAGCAGCCTGGGCTATGACCACTCCCTGGACAACACCTTCCTGATGACCAAGCTTCAGTTCTGGAGGTTCTTGAAGGACTGCAGATTTCATTACTGCAACCAGACGCTCGCCTCCATGGACCGGATTCTGAACGGTGTGCATTGATTTCTTATTTACAGGCCATTTCTTTTTTCTTTTTACTTTGAGAGGGCTCTCTCTACCACAGCCCCTGGTTGATCCCAAACTCTAGTGAGTTGGTAGGCCATTCGTGGTTTTTGAGCTGGAGCCATTGCAAGGGAACGTTCCGTTTAGAAGCGTGTTAACATTCCCCAAATGTAAGCGTCGCACAGGTAGTCCTCAAGCACACTTCATTTGGTGACTGTTTGCACTTACAATGGTGCTGACAAAAAGTGAGCGATGGCCGTTTTTCACACGGTCACGTGGTCAAAATTCAGACGCTTGGCAATAAATTTATGACCGTTGCCATATCCAGAAGTCACGTGATCCCCTTTTGCGAATTCTGATAAGCAAAGTCAGATTCACTTAACAATCATGTTACTAACTTAACAACTCCAGTGATTCCCTGGAGGGGGAGGATCAATGGAAAGTGTATTTGTGTGTCTGTGTCTATGATTTAAAGTCATTGTTGATTCCTGGTGACTGCCTGGATAAATCCCCGCAGTTTTCTTTGCAAGATTTTAGAGATGGTTTGCCGTTGTCTGATTCTTCTCAAATCTGAGCATGTGACTGGCCTAACTTAGATCACCTAGCCAGCTTCGTGCCTAAGACAGGACTAGAATTCATCGCCTCCTGGTTGCTAGCCTGGCGCCTTAACCTCTGCAACAAACTCATCCGAGTTAACAGATCCCTGCAGTTTTTTGGGCAAGATTTCAGAAGTGGTTTGCCCTTGTCTTCTTCCTGGGGCTGAGAAAGGAGGATAGATACACCTGGTTTTCCTACCTAAGGCAGGACTGGAACTCACCATCTCCCAATGTTTAATAATAATAACTTTATTGTCATAGTGTGTTTATACGCAGTACACACATACAACGAAATTTACATGACACCCAAAGACCAGATCCCACACACATAATCCCCAAACACACTCCCACCCACCACAATTCCCCACCCCTAAACCACCCAACATCCACCCAACAGACCAAGTAATACTGTCCAACAGTTCATTGATGGTGGCCCTTTAGTTCATTATTAAGTGCAATTATAGCTCTGGGATAAAAACTATTCAGAAAACGGGTGGTCCGAGTTTCAAATGTTCTATATCTTCTGCCAGAAGGCAACAATCCAAAGAGATTGTAAGCAGGATGGGAAGAATCTCTGAGAATTTTATGCAATTTCCTCAAACAACGAGATTCGAAGATGTTGTCCAGGGCTGGTAGCTGGAGTCTAATAATATTCTGGGCAATTTTAATAATTCTCTGTAGAGCTTTTTTGTCCGCTACAGAGCTGCTCCCATACCATGCAAGAATGCCATATGTCAGGACACTCTCAATGGTGCTGTGATAGTAGGACAGAAGTAGATGCTGAGATAGATTTATCTTCCTGAGCATTCTCAGGAAGTACAGCCTCTTCTGTGCCTTCTTCACAAGCATGTTAACATTCATAGACCATGAGAGGTCCTCCGAGATATAAGTGCCCAAAAATTTAAAACAACCCACCCTCTCTTTTAGCCTGCTTCTCAACCACTACAGCAAGCTAGTTCTCTCAATGGAAGGTTTACTTTGCTTCCTTTGATAGATTGTGGCACCTCCTTCCTCTATTGTATTCTTTCTTATTTTCTTCCACCCCTCAACCACTATTTTTAACACGCCCAGCAGCTGGGTAAGTTACTTGCACTTTTTGCATTTTACTAGATAATCCAATCAGTCCTTTCAAGCATTCAAATGGAAATTTTCACGCTGTTCTTTTGCAATTGATGGGATTTTTCCTCCCCCACCCCTTACATGCTTCTTCGTTTTGGAAATTTTTCCAAATATTTAAATGGCTTTTTTTTTTTTGCAAGAAGGAATGAAAGTAAAAAAGGGTTCAAATGACAAAAGGTTTAGAGAACTAGAAACAGGAAGCAATGAGCTGGAATCGGGAGAGATGAATACACTGATTTCCCCCCCTTTAAAAAAAAATTAAGATTTGCAAAGAGGGACCATGATTTGCAAAAAGGGTTGTTGTTGTTGTTGTTGTTGTTGTTTTGAAGTAGAAGATAATATAATAATACATAATCTAAGCTAAAGAGTTTCCGAAAACTTTAAAAAGCAGCAACGCATCAAAAGCAAACTTAACCAATCATGAAGATGTAGGGGGTGGAGTAATGCAAATCTAAAACCAATGGGGAAAGCAGAAAGTCCCAAATTTGACATAATCAAAGAAAGTCTTATACATTCTGCGGATTGTCGTAACTGGACGGAGTTCATTTTGGTGGGATCTGGAAACGATGCGGTTTTCAGAGGTTACTCCTGAGGGCAGGAACCAGCCTGACCTGACTTTTGCACTTAGCCTGTAGGCAAGTCAGATGCTGTCTCACAAACTCAGAATTTCCAGAGAAGGGAAGCCTTTGGCCTCCTTCCCACCATCGGGTATCGCTTCTCGGCCTTTTGGCTAAGATCAAGTGTAGTATCTGTTCCTATCAGTTTAATATCTGATATGTCCTCTATCTGAGGACTATGTATTAAATGGATTTTTGCAATCAGGAGATGGACTAGGGGCTTGCTCCATCCACTCCACGCATTGACCTGGTATTGCAGTGCCTCCAGGAACAGTGCCCCCCCCTAATTTGGTTCAAAATTAGATTTGAATTTTACTATTTTTACTTTTTCTTTCATTCATTTTGCTTGTTTTTTTATTTCTGCTCTCATTATCTATTTTTTCCTTTTCTAATTTTCTTTCTCTTTCCTCTATATATTTCTTCTACCTCTTTTCCATCCTTATCTTCATCTCCTTCTGTTCCTCCTTTTCTTATTCCCTTTTCCTGTGTTCCTCTTCTTTACTTTTTTCCCTTCTGTTTTCTTTCTACCCCTTCTCCATTCACTTCTACTTCTTCTCCCCACCCCCCCACCCCGTAGTGGATGGGTGGATAGATGGATGGATGGATAACCAGATGATAGAGAGAGAGAGAGAGGTTGGATAGATGACAGATAATAGAGAGAGAGGATGGATAGATACATGATAGATGACAGATTATATATATATATATTATATATATATATATATTGCCAAGACACTTCAAATTCTACGTGGGAGAAAACCCGAAGAACCAAAGACCTGCATACAGACACCCGCGAAAACCTCAGAAAACAAATATATATATATATATATATATATATATATATATATATATATATATATAGAGAGAGAGAGAGAGAGAGAGAGAGAGAGAGAGAGAAAGGATGGATAAATAGATGATAGATGACAAATGATAGATTAGTAGATAGATAGATAGATAGATAGATAGATAGATAGATAGATAGATAGATAGATAGATAGATAGATAGATAGTAGATGGAGACAGAGTAGAAAGATAATACACACAGATAGATGATGGATAGAAAAAGACAGACAAATACCTTCCTCTGTGTCTGTGCATGACGGTATTTTTGTTTTTCAGATAAAACATTACTGGAAGAGATTCATTCTCCATATGAGACTTTGCTCCTTAGGATGTTTTTGACCTACCTCATTTACTTGTCCTTCCACATTTACCACAAGGATTTTGAGTAAGTAGATACCATCTCAGATGTAGAACCAACTGGAATTTTTTTTTCCCTTGAATTTTTGAAACTGTTTTCGCCGACTTTCCCAATAGCAAATGTATAATGGTGGTTTCCTCCAACCGTAGTGACACAACTCCTCGCTTGTTCAAGTGCTTCTCCAAGCTGATGGTCAAGAATATTTGTCCCAATGCCTGCTGTATCAAAGGTAGGGTCACGTTTTGCAGAGCTGGTTGGTCGTCTCACCTCCTCCAGTTTCCTCTCTTACATGGTCCAACTTGCTAGGCTGCATTAACAGAGGGGTAGAATCAAGATCATGGGAAGTGTTAATACCACCTTACAAGGCCTTGGTAGGGCCACGCTTGGAATATGGCATTCAGTTTTGGTCACCACGATGTAAAAAAGACGTTGAGACTCTAGAAAGAGTGCAGAGAAGAGCAACTAAGATGATCAGGGGACTGGAGGCTAAAACATATAAGGAACGGCTGCTGGAATTGGGTATGTCTAGTTTAATGGAGAGAAGGACGAGGGGGACATGATAGCAGCCTTCCAGTATCTCAGGGGCTGCCACAAAGAAGAGGGAGTCAAGCTATTTTCCAAAGCGCCTAAAGGCAGGATAAGAAGCAACGGATGGAAACTAACCAAAGAGAGAAGCAACCTAGAACTAAGGAGAAATTTCCCGACAGTGAGAACAGTTAACCAGTGAAACAACCTGCCTCCAGAAGCGGTGAATTCTCCAACACTGGAAGTATTTAAGTATTTAAGTATTTAAGAAGAGACTGGGCAGCCATTTATCTGAAATGGTATAGGCTGTTTTGAGTAGCGCAGTTTTTTGTAACATTGCTGGAGTTATTGCAGGAAGCTGCAGTTTATTATTATTGTTATTGTTGCTTTGTTGTTATATTATTATATATCCCTGTACTAATCAGCTCACCTTCTTCTCACCTATACAGGTACATTGTTCAGTGACCGACCGCAAGCTGTCTACGCACTCAGTTACATCGACAAGTGCTGGGAGATTTTCCAGGCGTTCTGTAGACCAAGCACTCTGCCTCCTTACGAACCTACAATGACGATGAGGCACTTCCTGTGGATGTTGAAAGTAATCTTAACTCTCAGAAGCCGCAGCAGCAGATAGATCTTTAACCAACTTTGCCTGATCTGGTGGGAAACCATTACGGAATATCAAGGCCACAGGATCTCATCTGGGTCGGTCACCAGGACCCAGTGACTGACCCAGATTGGATCCTGCAACATTATCCCGGGATATGTATATTTGCCTTCCTTTGTAATATCATGGCTGTTAACAATTAATCAGTGGGATGACTTACCTCCAGAAGTTGTGAATGCTCCAACACTGAAGGTTTTAAAGAAGAGATTGGACAAGCATTTGTCTGAAATGGTTTATAGGGTTTCCTGCCTGAGCAGGGGGTTGGACTAGAAGACCTCCACGGTCCCTTCCAACTCTGTCATTCTGTTAGAATCACATTTTGAGGATTGATTTAGGTGCCACAAGTTGGCGTCAGCTTTTAGCCATGACTTAGATTTTAGTGTTAGTTAGATGGGCAAATAAGTACAGTCCTTATGTCTGCATAATCACGGGCAGCTTCACACTGTATTAAAACCCAAATCCCATGAAGAAAAAGAAATAATATCTGAAATAAATAAGCTTAAAGGTCATATGCTAGTGCAACAGAAGGGCTTGGAGATAGATCGTCTCAGAAATCTTTGTTGTTGGTTAAGAGGTGACACCAACTTGGTGGCACATACATCAGTCATCAAAGTGGGATCCTTAACACAAGCAGGGTTATAACTAACTACCATTTTTGTGTGGCTTCTATCTTCAGGATTTAAGACTGATAACCAAACAACTGACAGCTACCAAGGTTGTGGACATTCTGGCTAAAGACAATCCTTCGGTCTCCGATGCAGAAACTGTCAATCTGGAACACGAGGTATGAACTTAAAGAAGATGTTGGGATTGACAATTTCAAGAAAAAAGTTTAGAATAGAATAGAGCTGGACAGGACCTTGGAGGTCTTCTACTCCAATTGAAGTCTAAATATATTATGTCCGTAGCATTTCACTGGTCTACTAATTTAGTCACTTTGTAAAGAATGGGGTAAGGTTGGTTTGGCATGATCTGTTTTTCACAAACCCGTGCTGGTTTCTAGTTATAGCTTTGCTTCTAGATGTTCGCAGATCTGTTTTTTTTAATTATCTTTTCCAGTATCTTCCCAGGTCTTGATGTTAGGCTGATTGTTCTGTAGTCTCCAGGGTCTGTTTTTTTTCTTCTTCCAGAGTCACTTGGTAGAGAAAGTTATCGAGGTTTGGGTAACTCAGGTGGACTTTTTGCACTTTGGATTTTAAGAAAACCCTCAATTGTCTTAAGTCCATTTGTGTTCTGGTCCTCAGATTTGATTCCCTGCCAATATCTTATCCCTGAGTCCTTCTCCAGCAGGACTTCTCCGACTGCTTTGCTTGGCCTTCTCTTCTTTGGTTTCTCTTTCAGCTTGTCTTACTTGAGTTCTTTGAAGCTCTGGTAGACTGTGCCCTTCTTTATGTCACGGATGAGATGTTGAAGCAGCAGGCTGAAGAGGTTGCTCAAGAAGTGGCAGCTTCTTACAGACCAGATGCGCTGCCAGAACGGAGTGAAACTGCCTCTTTGCCTCAGGAATTGTCTTCTCCTCTTCAGGTTAGTCCAGTTCAGGTCTCTAGGATGTCCTCACAGAACTAAGTCAGGAAGAGACAAAATAGTTGCAGGCTAAGTTGAGGTAGTGGTGACCTTGGACAAGGTTTTCCATGGCTGTCAAGCAGATCCTGTGTGTTGGGTTTAGTGCAGGGGTCTTTAAACTTGGCCCTTTAATGACTTGTGGACTTCAACTCCCAGAATTCCTCAGCCAGGCACGCTGACTGAGGAATTCTGGGAGTTGAAGCCCACAGTCATCAAAGGGCCAAGTTTGAAGACCCCTGGTTTAGTGCATGAATGTCCAACCTTGGCAACTTTAAGGCTTGTGGACTTCAATTCCCAGAATTCCATGCTGGTGGGGAAATCTCGGAGTGGAAGTCCATAAGCCTTAAGATTGCCAAGGTTGGACACTCCAGCTTTAGTGTGTTGTGGAAAACCAGTTGCCAACTGCCTTGTGGGAATGCAACCTTTGACAATATGCCAAACTGTATTGGTGGTTAATGAGATGTTTCTCCAAGATAATTGCTGGCCAGATTTTGGGGACAGGAGAGGAAAACATACCGGTAGGTGCCTTTGCTTCCTTCTTCTAGTCACACTGTGTTCTGTTTTCGACCTCTAGTTCTTTCATACTAGAAGCACCAGCAGTGACGAAGCCAGCACTGAAGGCACAGATGTCACCACCACCCAAGTTGGCCCCAAATGTTCTTCAAGCAAGATTGTGCATTTCGTGGAAGTGGGCAAGACCAAGAAATCTGAAGGCCATAAAAAGGGAAGTCATAGGGGTAGCATCCCATTTCCTTGGCAAGGTGCAGGATGGGTGGCACAGTCAAACGAAGAGAAGCGAACAACCCTCCAAGATGAGAAGAACAGAAGAACAGAGTTGGAAGGGACCTTGGAGGTCTTCTAGTCCAACCCCCTGCTCAAACAGGAGACGCTATACCAGGGGTAGGCAACCTTGGCTCTTTTATGACTGGTGGACTTCCAGAATTCCTGAGCCAGCATGAGGGAAACTTTGGTCCCCTCATGACTCGTGGACTTCAACTCCCAGAATTCCTGAGCCAGCCTGGCTCAGCTTGGAAACCTCTCCCTGTCCCCTCAGCATGGCTGGCGCAGGAATTCTGGGAGTTGAAGTCCACGAGTCATAAAGCAGCCTAGGCCTAGGCCAGAGTGAAGCAACCTTGGCTCTTTTATGACTCGTGGACTTCAACTCCCAGAATTCCTGAGCCAGCCTGGCTCAGCTTGGAAACCTCTCCCTGTCCCCTCAGCATGGCTGGCGCAGGAATTCTGGGAGTTGAAGTCCACGAGTCATAAAGCAGCCTAGGCCTAGGCCAGAGTGAAGCAACCTTGGCTCTTTTATGACTCGTGGACTTCAACTCCCAGAATTCCTGAGCCAGCCTGGCTCAGCTTGGAAACCTCTCCCTGTCCCCTCAGCATGGCTGGCGCAGGAATTCTGGGAGTTGAAGTCCACGAGTCATAAAAGAGCCAAGGTTGCCTACCCCTGCCCTATACCACTCCACACAAATGACTGTCCAGTCTCTTCTTAAAAGCCTCCAGTGATGGAGCACTCAAAACTTCTGAAGGCAACCTATTCCACTGATTGATTGTTCTAACTGTGAGGAAACGTCTCCTTAGTTCTAGGTTGGGTCTTTTTGTCATCTTCCATTCATTACTTCTCGTTCTGCCTTCAGGTGCTTTAGAGAATAGGTGAACCCCCTCTTCTTTATGGCAGCTCCTCAAATATTGGAAGGCTGCTGTCATGTCAGTTGATAGTGGGTTCTCCCCATGGATCTTCTTAGTTGGTTTCCAAAGCTTGGTGTTTCCTTTCCCAGAAGCTCTCTCTCTCTTCTCCTTTTCTGTCCTTCTAAGAGGCAACAAGGACCTTCTCTAGGAGGTCAGCTTGCTTCTGATACCTACTTTCAAATGTATTTAGAACATATAATAATCATAGGGTTGGAAGGTCTGCTAGCCCAACCCAATTTATTTGGTATTCTGATATCATAATCACATTCTGGACTCCTAGCAGAATCCAAGGGGAGAAATATATTTACCAAAAGAGAATGTTTGTAAAGGTTGAACTGTGGTGTCCTTGATCTCTGAGCTTGATTATTTTCTTAGACACATTTCATTACTCAAATAAGCAATATCATCAGTGCTAGAAGGGAGTGGGGTTTGCAGGGGGGGAGGAGGAAGTGGAGGAAGAGAGGAGGAGGAGGAGGATTGTGATGCTCTCTGACAGTTCCCATCCCAGCATCATTCTGAGGGAAACTGTCACCTTTCCTTCTCTATCACTTCTTCTTTCTCTGAGATGCATCTTCATTTCTGCCTTGCCAAATTTTGCTAACCCTTCCTTCCTTCCTTCCTTCCTTCCCCTCTCTCCCTTTCTTCCCCCATCTCTTTACTTTCCTTTTTCACCCTTCCTTCTGTTTCCTCTCTCCCTCCACTAATTTTCCTTCCTTCCTTTTCCTTCCTTCCTTTCCTCCCCTCTCCCCTGCCCTTCTTCCCCTGTCTCTTTACTTTCTTCCTTTTTCACCCTTCCTTCTTTGTTTTAACTTCTTTCCTCTCTCCCTCCACCAATTTTCCTTCCCTCCTTCCTTCCTTCCCCCGATTTATCCCATTTTTTTTTTACCTTTTCTTTTTTTCAGAAAGGCAAAAGCAAAGAAGGGAAGAAAGAGGAGAAACCCCACAAAGGAAAGTCCCACGGCAAAGAAAAAACTGCCTCCCCTCAAAGTGAGTGCAAATCCTCCAGGCTGTAATAATCTACGAACTTTGGCCGGCTCTCCGGAGAAATATAAATGAGGACAGAAGTAGCGTTTGCCCTTTCCAGGGGCGACGTTTCAGACAGAGCAATGGCACCAGGGAAGTCATCCTGGTGAATGTCAGGCTTAAAGAACCCAGAACCACCCAAGGAGTCACTTCAGAGTAGTTTCTTGGCTGCTGTTCATTGACAGACAAAATCTGGTCAGACTAAAGCAGGGGTTCTCAACCTTGGCAACTTTAAGACTTGTGGACTTCAAGTCCCAGAATTCCTCAGCCAGCTTTGCTGGCTGAGGAATTTTGGGACTTGAAGTCCACAAGTCTTAAAGTTGCCAAGGTTGAGAACCCCTGGACTAAAGCAACTAGTATAGATATACTCTATCATTTGCTAGGGAGGGTCTGTCCTTGCCCTTTTCCTCCCTACCACACGTTCCAAGCTCCACTGCCTCTTTGCTCTCTGGCAAGGAGTCCCTCCAATTTACAAACAGTCCTTGACTTAAAGCCATTCAAACAGCACAGACTTACTGTACAAGGGGTCCTTGCCCTTAGAACCACTGCAGTGTCTTTACTGTCGCTCACTCAGAATTCGGGTGTTTGGCAACTGGCATATATTTATGATGACTGCAGCATCCCGGGATCGTGTCATTACCCTTTGCGACCTTCCCAGCTGACTATGATTGGTTAGTACCCTGGTTTGCCTTGTGGTTTGCCAGCTGCGTGTCCGTCACCCCTCCCCCCCCCAGACTTACAAAACAGGAAACTCGGATTTATCCACCACCTAAGATGGAATCAAAATATATCCTGGTTTAATGTGTAATCCTATAGCTGGCCACTGGAGGACGTCTGAATTGCTACCGGTAGCTAGATCGTCATCGGCTTCTCTTTAGTGGGGAAAGGAATCATAACTCTGCATTTTCTCAACATAACTTTAGGAGGCTTTCCCCATCTCCCCCCCCCAAAAAAACCCCACAAAGCACTGTTTGATTATTCATTACTTCTGTTTCTTGTTTTCTTTCCCAGGCGTAACTGTGAATGTCGTGTTTTCTCCCATCCCGGGAGAGAAAGAGGCAACCACTGAACCTCTGCCGGTTTTAGGGGACCTGGATAAAATTCTCTTGAAGAAGGAATTAGCAGGTGTGAGATTTACAAGGTGTTTTTGGAAATTTACAAGGTGTTTTTGGAAGCAAAGGCAATAGCAGAATTCTGGCTGCCATCCTTCCTGCAGACCAGGTTTCCTCTAACTTGGATAGCGTTGGGTTGCGAAAGGCTGGGGTGAAGATTCTGCTTTTAAGAACTTAACAAAATCGAGTAGCCAAACACACAGAGTAATGGAGTTGGAAGGGACCTTGGAGGTCTAGACCAGCCCCCTACTTAAGCAAGAGACCCTGTGCCATTTCAGACAAATGGTTGTCCATCCTCTTCTTTAAAACCTCCAGTGATGAAAGACCCACTACTTTGGAAGGCAATCCGTTCCACTGATTAATTGTTCTCGCTGTCAGGAAAATTCTCCTTAGTTCTAGCTTGGTTCTCTCCTTGGTTAGTTTCCGTCCGTTGCTTCTTGTTCTGCCTTCCTATGTTCCTTCCTACAGTCTAAGCACATTCCTTACTTAGATTCTGTTCCCAAAGGAAGAAAACTCATGCCAGGTTTAACCCGCTGGCTTTTTTTAAGGGGTGAGCTATCAAGGAAGTAAATATCTGTTCACGTTAGCTTATGAAACTGATTTACAGTCTATTCTGGAGAAACATATACATAGAATTTCTGGATTTCGGTGAGTTTTGTCCTCTGCTATAGTTCCCAAATTCCCGTTTCAAATGGACATTCCAGGTTTGTGCAATTTAGACAGTTGGGAATATGCATCGAGTAAGTGGGTATTTCTGCCAGCACCAATGTTCTCACAGGAGGGCAGTAAAAGAGTATCAGAGGAGGATATTATGAGCTGCTCTTCCTGAGCTTTGCATTCAGTTCGGTGTTTGAGACTTAGATTCATTTCAGTTCAATTTTTCCTGGTCATTAAACAGCAGCGTAGATCAGAGCATCCATTCAGTTCGGTGTTTGAGACTTAGATTCATTTCAGTTCAATTTTTATTTTATTTATTTCTTAAATTTAAATTAAAATAAAATAAAAATAAAAAATTTTCCTGGTCATTTTTTGGTGGGGAGGGGGGGAGTGAATTCTTTTCAAGATCATTTGATCGATCCGGAGGCATTTAACTTGGTACTGCAATTTGTATTGTTAAACTGATTGCTGTGTGTGTGTGTTTATGGGAAGGAGGGATAGGATTGTGTAGTGCCAGTGCTTTGGTGAAAATAGCCTCCAAACGGACTCCAAATTGACATTTAGTACCCACGAATGATTATCAAGTTAGTACCCAGGCAAGGCAGAGCGAGGCCTTATCAGAAAAATATAGAGCAAGAATCGGGAAAGTCATGTAGTCCAGCTTTCCTGGGTGTCAGCAGCCTGCTAGATTAGCTCTAGAGAGGCAGTTTGGTGTAGTGGTGAAGGCATCAGGGTAGAAACAGGGTGGCCCTGAGTTCTAGTCCCACCTTAGGCATGAAAGCAAGCTGGGTGACCTGGAGTCTGTAAGGTCTAGCCCCACAGCCATGAAATCTAACTGGGTGACCAGGAATCTGTGAGTTCTAGTCCCGCCTTAGCCACAAAGTTAGCCGGGTGACTTTGGGCCAGCCCATTTCTCTCAGCCCTAGGAAGGAGGCAATGACAAACCCTTTCCGAAAAACCTTGCCAAGAAAACCGCAGGGACTTATCCAGGCAGTCTCTGAGAAACAAGACATGGCTGAATAGAAAAAAAAAACAATTTCTAGGCTATTTGGATCTCTTTTCTGGAGAGTTTTTGGCAAAACCTTGACTTCTACATGTTTTGCCATGTGGTTTTATATAGAGGCATGTGTTTGTTTTTTTCTTTTCCAGAAAAGCTCGAAAAAGAGAAAAATGAGGAAAAAGATAAGCTCAACCTCTGGATGAGTCAGATGTACATTTTTTTTGTCAAACATTTTTTTGCCAACTACAAGAACTTGCAGTTGGTGAACGAAACCATCGAAGATAACAGAGTCCGAGAAGCCGAACTCTCAATCTTGCGGAAGAAACAAGAGGAGGAAGAAGAGGCCAAGTAAGCCATGGTAGTTTGTTTACACCGAATATGGTGCGTTGGGCTCTGAAAGTAGCCAAGATGGTGACTGCAAACTGAAGGTTTCTCCATACGGTCAACCGTCCATGGTCCAAGTTGGGTTGATTTGGATCAAAGCTGTAGCACAAGGATGTGTTCCTTTCCCACCAGATAGTTTGGAACCGTGATTTAAACCATGATGTGGTTGTTTGGCCTCAGTTCAGCTAACTGAAAGGAGTTGGTAAAGTAACCCTGATTTTTGACTGCTCACTGAATGCAATGCTGGTTGAACAAATCCTAGTATTTCCTATAGCTTCCCAGAATTCCCCAGCCAGCCATGAATTGGCTGTCCAGACATCTTCAAAGTTGCCAAAGTGGAGAAGCATTGCTGTAGATCAGTGTTTCCCAATCTCAGGCAACTTTAAGGGATGTGGACTTCAACTCCCAGAATTCCCCAGCCTGGGAATTCTGGGAGTTGAAGTCCACCTATCTTAAAATGGCTGAGGTTGGGAAACACTGCTGTAGATCCTCCAATTTGGAAAACAGTGATTTTGGGTCAAAACTGGGCGGTAAGTTCAAGATCCAAGCTAATCCTCCCTGCAGTTTAGGGTTTGAAGACTCCTGTTTTTGTTGACAGGCTCCAGGCTATGAAGGAGGCCGAAGAGGCCCGAAAATTAGAAGAAGCGGCAGCGGAAAAAGCAGCCTTAGAACTAGAGGAGAGTTTGAATCGAGAAATGGAGGAAAGTCTGAGCCAGCTCCAATCTCCTCCGAAGGAAGAATCTCCTACTTCGCTTCAGAGTGTGCCCGGTGCCAAGGCAGCCGTAGTGGGGAAAAAGAAGAAAAAGTGAGAAGAGCTGCACAGCCACCAGGTAGTCCTCCACTTACGACAACTGAGCCCAAAATTTCTCTTGCCGAACCGGACAGGTGTTAAAAGTGAATTTTGCTCCACTTTACCTTTCTTGCCACCGTTGTTACGTGAATCCCTGTAGCTATGAAGTTAGTAATGCGGTTGTTAAAGTGAATCTGTCTTCCCCATTAATTTTGCTGGTCAGAAGGTCGCAAAATGGGATCACATGACCCCGGGACGTAAAACCATCGTTAAGTACATGCCAGTTTCCAAGCCTCTGAATTCTGATCACAGGACCATGGGGATGCCGCCATGCGGTCGTTAAGGGTGAAAAAGGTATAAGGTCACTTTGTCGTTAAGTTCACTTTAGTGATCATTCAGAGTTACAACGGCACTAAAAAAAAGTGACTTATGGCCATTTCTCACACTAACAACCGCTGCAGCATCCCCGTGGTCACATGATCAAAATTTGGACACACTTGTCAACTGGCTCATATTTATGATGGTGTCCAAAAGGATCCTTTTTGTGACCTTCTGACAAATCAAGTCAATGGGGGAAGCCAGATTCTCTTAGTAATAACTGTGTTACTAACTTAACAACTGCAGTGATTCACTTTAACAACGGTGGCAAGAAAAGTCGTAAAATGGGGCAAAACTCCCTTAACAGATGTTTTACTTAGCAGCAGAAATGGGCTCAATTGTGGTCATTAAGTTGAGGACTGCCTGTATTTCCAGGCCATCAAAACATCACACGGCAGACAGCAGCCTTATAAAACATGCTTATTTTGTGACAGAGAAGCGAAAGAGGAAGAAAGTTTATTAAAGTGGCAACATTTTTGTTCTATTATTTCAGTAAAATAAGTTACACAGTGACAGAGACAAGGAAGGAAGGACACAGGTTTCATTCTGACCAATTTTAATCAATTTGAACATAAATATTTTAAAATCTAAAAAGAGGGCAGGGCCGGCGAGGACATGATTTCTGTAGAAAGTGGATTCTTACAAAGCCAGTATTTGCTTTACTATTGTCATTATGCCAGTCAGTAATGGGACTCAATGAACTGGTCCCAGTAAACAAGTTATGCCTTTTAGGGGTCTTGATGCTCTCTTCAAAGAGATGAGAGCCGTGGCAGATCAATCCAAGAAGAAAATATTGTTGAACTGGGTTGCACAAAGTTTCTTTACTTCTTCTGAAAGGGAGAAAGAATTGAGTTTTACAGCTTAAACGAAAGAAGCAGTCAGTGTTGAAAAGTTACCATCATTAAGACATAAACGTTTATCTTTAGTAGGTTTCCTGAAGGCTGCCTATTTCTGCATTATTTCTATGGTTCCGAGCCATTTTTTAAAATTTTACTTATTCATTTATTTTTGAGGGACAGCCTACAAAAAGCCTCAGAACTATCTGTCTATAGAGATTCTCAGTCATCCAGGTCATAGTTGTCTGAAACATGCTTTTTTCGCGAGGCAACTGGACGTTCTTGTTTTTCTTCGAAGACGTTTCGCTTCTCATCCAAGAAGCTCCTTCAGCTCTGACTGGAAGGTGGGGGAATGGAAGGATTTACATTCCTTGCAGACAGCTGATTCGCCTTCTTCTAGAGCAGCGGTTCTCAACCTGTGGGTCGCGACCCCATTTGGGGTTGAACGACCGTTTCACGGGGGTCACCAAACACCGCAGTCCGCCATTTTTCCCCCCATTTCCTCTCGGCCATGGCGTGTGTGCTGCGCATGCGCAATTTGGGCCGTCGCCACGCATGCGCGGTTCGGGCCGTCGTGCGCGCGCCGCGCATGCACAGTTCAGGCCATCGTGCACGCGCCGCGCATGTGCGGTTTGGGCCGTCACGGCGCGCATGCATGGTTCGGGCCATCACGGCGCGCATGTGCAATGCAGACCGTCACGCGTGCGCGATTTGGGCCGTCGCACACGCACATGCGCAATTCAGGCCGTCGCGCCGTGCATGAGCGATTCGGGCCGTCGCGTCGCGCCTGGGCAGCGCAGGTCGAGGTCGCACCGTGCATGGGCGGCGCAGGTCGGGGTCTTGGCCTGAAAAAGGTTGAGAACCGCTGTTCTAGAGAGCCATTGAGGCCACTTGGAGGTTTATCTGCGTTCTCAAGGTCACCTGAATAGTGCAAATGGGTGTAGAGCCTTCTTGGAACTGTTGAAAGGACTGAAAATGCGTGGGCTTCAGCTCCCAGAATTCAGCCCAGGTGGCTGAGGAATTCTGGGAATTGAAGTCCATGCATTTTTCAGGTCACTAAGGTTGAGAAACACTGGTCTAGGCAACTACCAAACTTTGCGCCTGCTCAGAAAAGTTCAGCTTCACATACAAAAGATGATCAATGAATATCAGTAATCAAGTCTACTAAAAGTCTTTGGCACAGCCTCTCTGGAATTCACCTCCTTGATTGAGATGTACTACAGTTCCCAGAATTCCAAGCTAGGAGGGATATCATTGCCTCCACACATCTGGTGGAAGTAATGCCTTAGGGATCTCAGGTCTTAAGAGCACATAAGAAGAGAGGTCAACCTATTTTCCAAAGTGCCTGAGAGCAGGACAAGAAGCAATGGATGGAAACTCATTAAGGAGAGAAGCAACCTAGAACTAAGGAGAAACTTCCTGACAGTTAGAATAATTAATCAGTAGAATTTCTTGCTTCCAGAAGTTGTGGGTGCTCCATCATTGGAGGTTTTCATGAAGAGATTGATCAACCATTTGTCTGCAATGGTATAGGGCTTCCTGCTTGAGTAGGGGGTTGGACTAGAAGACCTCCATGATCCCTTCCAACTTTGTTATTCTGTTATACTACACATAACTGAATCAAAAGCAAATTCTAGGTCTGCCTCACTCATATCTGCATTTCCTTCTGTTTCTTCTGCCTCAGATTTTACACCAACCTCTTCATTGCTCTTCTCTCGTGCTTGACAACGGTGGGTTCTAGATTGAAAATGATGCTAAATGGATAGACAATTAATATATTTTTAAGAGTTTTAAGAGTTCCTTACCGTTCACTTCAATTAGGTTGGCGTTCTTCTGACTCAAAATAACGTACAGTTCCCGCTGATCAGACTTCTTGCCGACAATCCAGTAGTCGCTCATAGCCTTCACAATGATTTCTTCATCATCGTCCACCCTTTAAACAAAGAGGAGATCAGATTCCCAAAAAAGAAAAAAAGAAAAGAAAATATTGGTAGCTCAGGGTTGGCACGAGGGGTCCTTGGTGGTCTCTGAGCCGGGTGGCTTTTTTGCAGACGTTTCATGACCCAACTAGGTAACCTCATCAGTGCTAGAGAAAACAAAGTTTGGATATCAGATTTTCAGAAATATAAAAAACTCAATTAGAAATAAATTTGGGGGTGAGGGGAGGGAGAAACTGAAAAAAAAATCAGCAAATCGATTGAGGATTAAACAAAAATATCCACAGCAATTTCTTAGCAACTAAGTGGTTTACTCTTCCCTTTTTCCTCTCTCTCT
The DNA here is from genome assembly GCA_034064705.1 of Bothrops alternatus. Taxonomy (NCBI): domain Eukaryota; kingdom Metazoa; phylum Chordata; class Lepidosauria; order Squamata; family Viperidae; genus Bothrops; species Bothrops alternatus. Next base: position 35,173 of record JARGCV010001155.1, on the reverse strand, counting down.
CTCTCTCTCTCTCTCTCTCTCTCTCTCTCTCTCTCTCTCTCTCTCTCTCTCTCTCTCTCTCTCTCTCTCTCTCTCTCTGTGTGTGTGTGTGTGTGTGTGTGTTAACTTCCCAGTCTAGTCTATATCTCAGACTTCTTTGTGGTCTTCAACCAAATACTACACTCAGCTCATTCAAGAACAAGGCAGGTCAGACAGATCGTCAGACAGTCATAAACACATCAAACCTTAAATATCCTCGGAAGAAGCAAGCTTTCATTTTTGCTTTGTCCCAGAATTGGGGATGAAAACTGCAGTTTTCAACATTTTGGGCACACAAAAAATAATTGCCATGATCCGTGTGGCACAGCAGCCTAACCAACTAACAGACTCCGATTTTATTTTCTGGAAAAGTCTCTGATGCCCACCGACACTGTTGGAAATGCCAACTGCATTTAATAGAGGTGTCTATGGAGATTCTCAGACATCCAGGTCGTGGATTGTCCCAAAGGTACTTTTTCAAAAAGCAACTGGACTTTTGTTTTTCCTTGAAGACACTTCGCTTCTCGTCCAAGAAGCTTTTTAAGTTCTTGAACTGAAGAAGAACTGAAAAAGCTTCTTGGATGAGAAAATGTTTTCAAGGAAAAAAAGAAAGAAAGGCCAATTGCCTTTTGAAAAAGCACCTTTGGCATTGTTAAAAAAAAAGTCTTAAGATAAATCATGTTCAAACAGGTATTTTTAACAGGTCAAAAAAAAAAAAAGGAAGTAGTATTATTCATCCTGCCTCTGAAATGACGAGGCGAGGGACAAATAGTCAACGGAGATGGGAGAAGGTAGATCACCTTGTAAAATCGTTGTTGATATCGCCAAGAATCTTCATCAAGTCAGGATGGACGGAAGGGAAGGAGATATTTGACGTTCTCGTATGGATGGTACTTTTCTCAGCCAGATTCATATGATTGAAGTAGATGAATTTAAACTGAGGGTCCTTCTCGGATCTAAGAAAGAGATGAACAGAGAGATCAAAGGAGGCATCACCACTCTTTCCGCAAACAGGATGAAAATATATTTCAGAGCGGCTTCTCCTAGTTCAGGGGTCCTGGCTGGGAAATTCTGGGAGTTGAAGTCCACAAGTCTTAAATTGGCCATGTTTGGGGACCCCTGTCCTAGTATTTTGTACATCTATCAACCTGAGATGGGAAGAGTGCTGAACCTCGGTTTGTTTAACTGTAGTTTGGTGAATAAACTACAAGGAGATAAGTTGGCCAAGATGGTATCTCCACTTTCTGGCTCTGCACGATGCATCACCTGTGCTGGTCTCTGCTCCCTCAGTCAACAAGGTTGTTGTCAGGATCAACTTCAACCCAAACCTACAAACCATCCCCACTGGGGGAATCCGTGGCTTATCTGTCCTCCACTGGGGTGGGGATCAGAGAGGGATTGCTACCCATTACTCCAGAGAATGGGGAGGACTAAAAAGTGGTAAAGACCCCTTGAACTTATATCCTGCTCCTCTTTAACCATCACGTGCTTGGCCAACTGAAATGGACCCCGCTGTTAAAGACATTTCTGCAGCTCTTAAATACCTGTCCCTTATTAAGAAGGTGCCATTCCCTATCCCAGCCCCCAATTTGTTTTTTTTAAAAAGGAACTGACCCCGACGTCCTTTTCTTGAGGTTGTATTGTTCACAGATATCCGAAGCTAATACGGTAAGCTGAGGCCCCACGAGGCTATCCAGTCGGCGGCAGAAATCCAGCGTAGGTTGCACAGAGGCTGGGAAAGTGTTGGGGGACGGGGGGGGGAGAGGAAAAAAAGTTGAGAATTGTTCCATCTCAACCGACGTGGCTCAGAGGGAAGGTCAAGGCCTTATGGTGACATCTGCAAGGCCCAAACACACAAGGGACCGGTTTGCATAAATGCCAAGGAGCTGAGACTTCGGCATCCCAAATTATCTGCCAAAGGTAAGGAATCTGAAGGGCACTAGTCAGATTTTCAGTATTTCCAGAAAAGGCAGAGCATTTTTTTAATAAATAAATAAACCCTGCCCCTCTGCTCCCAAATTAGTGAGCAAATACACCTGCTTGAAGGTAATTTTGAGCATGAACAATTGTAATATGGCAGGCAATTGTTCGGGGAGAGGGTAATAGAGTCTCAAAGCCACAATGTGGGAAGAGATGAGATTTATTTATGGGTTAGATTTTTATCTCACCTTTATTATTTTTATCAGTAACCCAAGGCAATGAAGATACTTGACTGTCCTCCCTTCTCTTAATTTCCCCATAACAACAGCCCTGTGAAGTCAGTTGGGCTGAGAGAGAGAGGGATTGTCCCAAAGTTACCCAGCTGGATTTCATGGTTCAGGTGAAACTAGAACTCTCCATTTCCTGGTGATTGGCCCAAAGTCACCCAGCTGGCTTTCACACCTAAGGCGGTGCTAGAACTCACCGTCTCCTGGTGATTGGCCCAAAATCACCCAGCTGGCTTGCATGCTTAAGGTGGAACTAGAACTCACAGGCATCTGCTTTCTAGGCCAGTGCCTTAACCACCATGCCAAAGTGGCCTATATAATAGAGGCCGGGCCAAGCCCTGCTACGGGTTGATTTGATTTATTCAGGGGTGGAATTTTTCCCTCAACATTTTTTGGTATTGCTATTTTAAGATTTATGCTACAGTATCTACACTGCTGGGTTCAAAGAAATAGGAAAACAGCTCCGGAACCCACAGGCTGCCCCAATTTAGACAAATCTTTACTTCATTGCTGAGGTTTTATTTTTTTGATGACTCGCTGGCCAATTGTGGCTCTTGGCCAAGACAAAGAAAACAAAAAAAAAAACACGGTATTTTCGCTTTTGTATGTAACAGGAAATAGTTCAAACAATTCTATCGTGACCAAATTCTGGAAATCTTACAGAGGGCGGACTATCGTAGCTCATATCCAAACGCCCGCGGAGAACATTCAAAGGACCATTTGGGGAACCGAAAGAGGAACAGTGATTTCAACCATTATTATTTCATACTCACCATCAATCATAAAGCAGACAGCTGCGCTCATTGCCTGCAAGGGACAAAAGGTTGATCATACCAGCCGTTCTTCAGCGATCTCATTTCTACAGTCTGGCTCTACGTGAAGAATGTTGGCCCAAGCGAGCATTAACAAAGGCTTCTGCTTTGAGGTTTGTTCTCTTGAGATGAAAGGATAACTTAGATTGTGGAAAGGGAAGGTCTGGTACCCCCCAGAATTGGGCTCCAGCTACCATCAAACCCAGCTAGCATGGCCAAGGGATGGAGATGATGGGAGTCGTAACCCAAGAAGGGTAGGATCCTAATCTCAGGAGAATTCATCTCAAAGGCAAGGGTGTCCAACCTTGACAACTTCAAGACCTGTGGACTTCAACTCCCAGAATTCCCCAGCCATTCAATTCTGGGAGTTGAAGTCCGTGTATCTTGTGAGTTGTAAAGTTGAGAAACAGAGGTTTAGGGCAGAGATCCTCAACCTTTTGGGCACCAGGGACCAGTTACATGGAGAGAGGTTTTTCTGCGAACCGGAGGGTTTGTGGTTTTGTGTGCTGCCTGCATCCCGCAGATGAGGCTTTGCTTGTTTGTGCAGACCGGTTGCTGGCATACCGTGGCCCAGTACTGGTCCACGGACTGGAGGTTGGGGACCCCTGGTCTAGGGCACAGCCCCTTTCCCTCCAAATTAGAGGGTCACTACATCTGACAGAATTAAGGCGGTTACCTTATACACAATTAAATGAAGCTCTTCGTAAGCATCGTCTGTGTTCACGAATATTTTGGGGAATCTGCATTTTGCTTCTGGGTCATTCAGATTCAGAGGCCCAGTAAGGAACCTGAAAAGCAAAGATAGGATCTTTCCACATGCAACTGCTAGACCTTGCCCCAAATCTGAAAAGATCACATTTGTAGCTTTCTAACCCAAGACATCTAGCCTGGTTGAACAGAGCTGATAAACAAACGAATCACTTCTCCATTTCTTTGCTTTTAACACACAGGAGTCTTGGATAAATATTAGCAGCTCAAGCAAACCAGATCCTGAAGAGAATCAAAATGATCCACTGCTAGCAGTGTTCAGTAGCTGGGGGTGTCACTTGGCACGGGGGTGAATAAAGATAACAACAGGCCAAGTTGGAGATGTCATTTCTATTGGGAGAGGCCAGGATTCTCAATGTTCTTCTGTTTGGGAAGGACCTTGTTATTGTCCATGTAACCGTGTTCAACTTTTCAGGCCTTCTATTAGTTTTTGTGCTATTTCAAAATGGCAGCAACCAACGTTGCTGTTCTGTCCCAGCCCACGTGAGTCCTTGTTGAGCTACAAGGAGAAACCCCTCTTCCAACAAGTAGGCTGGAACCGCAGGAAAAAACCAACCCCCTTTTATTATTCACAGACCTGAGTCAATGTCCAAGGCAAACAAACACAGTCCAACAGAAACTCCATCCTCAACGCGAATGGCTGCTTTCGACCACCAGCACCTCCCACACCTTCCCTTTTATTATGCAGCCAAGGCGTGGCTTCCTAATGCCTTCTCCTTCGCCTTTGGAGCCGCCCCATTGCCTTCCTCTGTCCTACTCGCTTCTCTTGCCAGCGTTTACATGCATCCTGGATATCTCCCAGCTGTGATTCATCACTGTCCAACTCAGGCTCCCAGCATAGCTGTGTCTCAGCCTGAGCGCGAGTAGAGGGGCCAGGCTCCTCGTCTGACTGTAAGTCTTGGAGCTCCTCAGAGTCTTCCTTTGACTCTGATGTCACTCCAGGCCCCTCCTCTGATTCCTCAGACTCAGCTGCCGGGTCCACTGGCTGGCGAGGAATCACAACACTTGCCCATTCTCTGCCGTTGGTGCTGGTGGGTGGGAAGGGGTACAAACAAGACTTGGGGACCCTCTGACTGAATACTCCCTCAGGCATGAAAAGACACAAGAGATAAGGAATGCCTACCTCCCATAATGCTGCAGATTTCCGGCTATTTCTCTATGCATGGGGGAATCTCTTCCGGCTAACTGAAACAGAAGCGACAGTCAAGGAAAGTTTTAGAGGGGTTTTTGGGGTGTTTTTTTTTTAAGCAAATGAGATTTGTGCCTGACATTATTTCTCATTAAACCGGGGTTACCACATGTTCCGGGGGGAGACAGGGCACCCAACTCACCTCAGGTTCCATGTGTCTTGGAAAGAGCGAGGTAGTGAGGTACTTGTACAAAATCCTCATGTCCTCTTGTTCCAATCCACTCCTGTGAAGTTAAGAAAATAAAGGTAAAAAGTCATCCCTGTCCAGTCGTGTCCGACTCTAGGACCTGGTGCTAATCTCGGTTTCTTGGCTGAGGGAGCCAGCGTTGTCCGAAGACATTTCTGTGGTCATGTGGTTATAGGCCAAAGATTCATGGAACACTGTTGCCTTCCTACCCAAGTGGTACCTATTTATCTACTCGCATTTGCATGCTTTCAAACTGCTAGGAAGGTGGTTAAAAAGGTTACTTAAAGCATGTTTAATGTTTCAGCGTGCCCAGTCTTTCGAGAGCTTCAATGCTTTCCAACGAACTTGTCTGGGCTGTTTGGGACTTTGAAGTTCTTTGATTGACAGCAGCTGCTCCAGATCTCAGAAACAGAAGACGTTTTCACATGGGCAACTTTTAAGACTTGTGGACTTCAACTCCCAGGATTCCACAGTCAGCTCTTGTACCTTTAGGCGAGGGGTGTGCATCCTAGACAACTTTAAGACTTAGGGACTTCAACTCCCAGGATTCCCCAGTCAGCATGGAATTTTGGGAGTTGAAGTCCATAGGTCTTAAAGTTGCCAAGGCTGGACACCCCTGATCTACAGGCAAGCCAACCAATTACCAATTTCCCAAGGAAGTGGCTGGGAAGGGATCCCTATCAGGAATGATTCCAAAATTATAAACTACTTGCTACGTTTAACAACTGGTCAGTGTGCAGAACTAAAGTCAGACAAAGGCCTCTAATCTGAAGTCAACGTTTTATATGAAAACCTGGAAGAGCCGTTTTGAATCCCATTCCAGTCGGTAATTATTTTATGCAGAGCTCTATTGATCACTTTTTTTTTTAATCTAAGCCTCTTCTCCCGGCCCCTTAATCACTTCTGAATAGAAAAAACCCTTTGGAGCTCTTGCTCCAAAAGTGAAACTGGAGGCGCCCGGCAGCTGTGCCATGTCATTAAACACCCTAAAAGCAAACGCAGCTGAAGAGAAGTCCTTTGGCTTCTGTTACATCCATGTCACAAGCTGCAGAAAGCCCTCCTTTGTGTTTAAAATCCAACATTTTTTCTGTTTGAGGTCAAAAGAGAGAGGAGGGGGGAATCAGCTACTGTTCAACGTCGGGCACAGGCTTTCTTTCTTTCAAAATTGAAGCTGTTCTTCCAAATTTGGGGAGGCTGAGTATTGGATTTAAAAAATATTATTTCATCCTTTTTTTCCCCCTGGCAGGCAGTTGGCACAAGGAGGTCCTTGGGTCCGAAACAAGGGCTGCTATTGAGCTAGTCCCGTGCTCAAAAAACGGCTCGCTTTCCTTTCTTACTGACCTTGTTAGTATATTTGAGGAAAAATGAATAGCAGAATAGCAGAGTTGGAAGGGACCCCGGAGGTCTTCTAGTCCAACCCTGTGCTCCAGCAGAAGACCCGATAGTATTTCAGACAAGTGGCTGTCCAGTCTGCTCTTAAAAGCCTCTGCTCTGACTGCCAAAGTAGATTAGGAGACAGCTGGATTAAGAATGTTAGAATTAGCGCAAAGCATGTTTGGACAACCAGGTGGCCCGCCAGGGAAAGAAAATATCCTGTGGCCTGGGAAATACAGGGGCATTTTTCTCCTTCTGATGCTAGTAGGTCCCGTCCTTGTCACATTCCTACTCTTAGGGCGAGACCTACGTGTGCAGGGAAGAATGCTAAGCGTGCCCAGAGAGATCCTACTCAATGGTCGTGCACCCTATTTCATCCTGTATCGTTATCGGTTTCACATTCCACCACAATAGCCACCTGCTGAAGCTCCCCAAAGGCATTCTGGGTCCTCACCAGATCAGCTGATCATTGTACAGGAAGGCCGTGTACTTGACGAGGCTTAAGCTTTCTTCCATCTTGTTGATGAAGGACTGGATTTTCAAGTAGGTCATCTTGTCCAGCGGAAAGAAGCTGATGCCGCAGAAGACATCCAGCAGGTCGCAGGACGGCAAGTAAAGCGTTTGCAAGTACTGGAACACAAAGGGAAGGAGAAGAGGACGATCAGCTGCGAAGTGGAAGGACTCCGTTACAGCGGTGATGGGAGCAGCCTCGGAAGAGCTTAGGGACCGACTGTCAGGGGGGAAATGTTTAATGGTGTGGCCGCTAAAAGCCGACACTCACTTGATGACACATAATCAGTTGACCAACGTTCTCCAGATAAACAGTTACAGGAGAAAGCAAGCGCCGAGACCAATTTTTTTTTTTTTTAAAGTCTAGTGGATATTTCGACTCGAATTTTGCCAGGATTCTAAGTAACCCCATCCTTCCATCTGTCCATCAATTCTAACTCATTGTGTGCTGCTCTCTGAGCTTGGCTATTTTCTTGCAGATGTTTCGTTACCCAACTAGGAAACCTCATCAGGGACAGAAAGGAGTGGGGTTTGTGGAGAGAAGGAGGAGGAGAAAGAGGAGGCAAAGCAGAAAAAGAAGAAAGAGAAGAAAGAGGAAAGAGGAGGGGAGAAGAGAAAAGAGAAGAAGGAGAAGGTGGAGGAGGAGGAGGAATATAGGCCCTTGATGCTCTCTGAGCTTGGTTCTTTTCTTGCAAATATTTCATTACTAAACTAGGCAACTACTGCTAGAAGGGAGTCGGGTTTGTGGCGAGGAAGAGGAGGAGAGAAGGGGAGGGGAGAAAAAAGTGGAGAAAGAGAGTGACTATCGGTCCTTGGTGGTCTCTGAGCTTGGTTGTTTTCTCGCAGACGTTTCATTATCCAACTAGGTAATTTTATCAGCGCTAGGTGTTAGACGTTAGAATAGCACTGGTGATGATACGTAGTTGGGTAATAAAACGTCTGCAAGAAAACAAGAGTGCCAAGTACCCACATTTCAAATCTGAGCTACATATATTCACCTCTATCAGTAACTTATTATACTTTTCTAGCAGAAATTCCAGTGCCAACTTCTTAAACATCCACTTGTTGTTCAGATAATAAGAGGGGAAAAGTCTCACCCGATGGAAGAATTTCTCCAGTCTTTCTTTCAGAACCCTTTCGCCTCCATCTTCCATGGCTTTTCGGAACGTGCCATTAAAAAGCTAATTGTTATTTTCAACGGGGGGGGGGGAAATAATGGGGCAATTAAATCATTATTTAATCCACAGTTTGTTTTTCAAGATATAAACCCTGAACCAAGTTTGGGCCCTGGAATTCCAACTTCCTGGATTCAAAGGGAAAATGACACTCCATTCTTTTAGGAATAATGCTTGCACAGCACTTAGGAGTCTATTTACAGAAGACTTCTAACAGATGACAAGCACTGTATATTTTTGATCGCTAATGGGTGACATCTTTCCCGCTCAACCAATGTATTGCAAAAACAGTACACATCGCATCAATGATACACGTATGACAGTCCACAGCACATGTGATTTTATTCACTAATTCATTCCCTTTGCATCCTATTGCAATCCAAAGTGATTATCACTTGGAATTGCTGATGGGACCTTTCTTCCTTTTTCTTTCTGTAACCTCCTATAATCCATTTTTTTAAAATCTGCATGCTGTCAGAAGGGACAGATACAAAAATGGAATCGTTCGTGACCACAAATAATATGAAAGAAATGTGACACGGCGTAAGTATCAATAAATATTCAGAACTGGGGATATATTTCTGCTGCCCAGACTTTGGAAAAATTGGACCAATGTATTCCATTTTACATTAGGAAAGTAAAGGTTGTTTTACCCACTCCAGCTTAATTAATAAATATTATAGCAAAACTGACCTTATACATGTTGTAACATTGCTGTAACACCGAGGAATAGACTTTGTCCTGTAAGAGATTCAGAATCAGAAAGTCATTACCACAAAGACACAAAGGCTGATATTTTGACTAAGGATACATTCAGTTACAGAGGCTTATTTTCCAAAAATAAAATAAAATAAACTTGGCAATCAGGACTTTTCCAGCATATTCGCAGAGGAATTGCTGGGAACCGGGAAAAACACGCAGTAAGCTGATATGATAATAAAAAAGATAATGAATCATTGTCAGGTCAACACAGCGCTGCTACGGGCTGGAGAACTGACTGCCCGCTGTGCTGTCACCTTACTTTAAAAGCAAAATTAGGGGATAGCGGTGCACTTCACAAGACAGAATTTCAGAAAGTTGTTTGCAAATGTTGGGAGACAGGCAGAAAAGACATGTCTTGAAGGGTTCAAGTCATCCAAGTGAAGGAAAACAACACCTGCATTTGCTAACCTTTCCAACGTGACAGTTAATTCTTACCAGTAACTCTTCTTCTTGATATTCAACATTTTTTTTGCCATCTTTGTGTTTTTCTATTACTGGATTCTGTACGACCTTGAAAAAGGAACGAAACAGTTCATTGAAGCAATTTTGTCTTGCAGGTTTTAGCTTTTGTAGGACAACTAGAGAAGAGCAGGGAAATGATAGATGAGCCGAGGATTATTTTGGCTCTGGATAAGGGTCAATGGAGTTCATTTGTGGCTGTGTAGGGATTCTAGGCTGATTCCTCTTCTGACTCTGTTCCCAGGTTTGCCACTCCTTCTCCTACAACTTCTGATCGAACTGCCACCCAGCAAGAGTTATTCCATCAGGCTTGTGAACTGTTTCATTGCACCCACCAATTCTAACAATTATAGCTTAGAAACGGGGCCTGTGTTTGATTTCTTTGCCCCTCCTATCCATCCCTTTCCCCTCGCCCCTTCCTTGGATTCTGATAGCATGGACTGTTCAATTACCAACCTCTAAACCATCCCAGAGACATTTTCAACATAAAGGGTGTAAAAAAAACTGATGTACATTCAAGGAATTACAGCATCGTGTATTTATATACCATAACCATCCAGAAATTTTCTTCCGGTTCACTGAAGAACTGTCTGTTTTTCTGGGTATGTAGTGATTTTGCGGGCTTTGTAGGACTGAAGGTCCTAAGAAGAAGAAAAAATATTATATGAATTAGCACAGTTTAAATGTTCCTTTGGGCCAGGGGTAACATCAAATAACCCATTATTGTTTTGATTTCCAACTGTCAACAAATAGAATAAAACTCATAAAGGAGGAAACTATCAATCCCATTATGTTCTCAGACCTCCTTGCTTAAGTAATATATATATAAACCAATTGACATGGACTTTGGAAATTTAGTTGAAACCCTAATTAGCCAACTCACAGGACAATTTTAGTTCTATAATTCTTCCAGCCTCTCTTTTTCATAGGTATTTTTTTGGAAAACAAATCAGGAAAAAAGGCAGGTACATTGTCTTGGATGAAATGTGGGATCAGAAACATCAATAACAAGCCTCAAGAACATCAAGATGGCATGTGTTGTGTTATCATTACAGAAATGAGACAATTTAATATTTTTGGCCAAGGTTCATGCCACTGTTCCTGCCCATACTTTCCACAAACACCTATCATGGGGGATGTTAATGTGTGAAAAAAATATTGTAAGAATGAACAATTTCATGATCAAGTCGTGGAAGGTATAACTGAGAAAATTACAAGGTTGGATGTTCTAGTTCAGTGTTTCTCAACCTTAGTTACTTTAAAATAGATGGATTTCAATTCCCAGAATTCCTTACCCAGCTACTCTCCCCAGTGTTGACTGGGGAATTCTGGGAGTTGAAGTCCACACATCTTAAAGGTCTAATCTGATCATCCACTGGGCAGTCTTTTAAAAAAAAAAATCTGGAAAGAGCCAAATAAGTTTCATTGTTTACAAATAAATGAAATATTAGATATGCAGACCTAGGGATTGTGGTACCTTGTAAACTGAACAATGGCTTCACATAATCCAACATTTCTGATTTTTTCATTTTTCTCTGCTTCGTTTGGGTAATAGAAGAGGATCTTCTTTTCTTCCTGAAGTTAGAAACGAAACACCTAATTCATTATTTTAAACAGATCTTTGCAATACCTTTATAGACCTTCATAACTTACTGCATTTTACATTAATTCACAAGTCTGTGAATAGGGCCCTTAAATGATACATTGTGCTAAAATGGTAGCGGTCTGAAACATATTTTTTTTTGTGAAAAAGAAGGAATTTGCGTGTATATGTTGTACATGTATGCAAAATGTACATGCATGCAGGTTATATGAGTGCAAAAGGGGAAAAGGCATAGAAGTTTGCATAAAAGTGTTAAGGCATCTCTGGAAGGTCTCCTTTTCCAACTGCATGCTGAAGCAGGAGACCCTATACAGGTAGTCCTCGACCTACGATCACAACTGACCCCAAACTTTCTATTATTGAGACTGTTGATAAGTGAGTTTTGCCCCATTTTATGACTTTTCTTGCCATTCTTGTGAAATGAATCACTGCAGTTGTTCATTTAGTAACATGGTTGTTAAGTGACTCCGGCTTTCCCACTGGCTTTGCAAAGGGGATCACATGTCCCTGGGACACTGCAACTGTCACAAATAAGCATCTGAATTTTGATCCCCTGACCCTGGGGATGTTGCAACAGTCATAAGCTTGAAAAACAGTCATAGGTGACTTTTTTTTAGTGCTGTTGTAACTTCGAACGGTCACTAAGTGAATTGTTGTAAGTTGAAGACTATCTGCATCAGGAGTTTGGATATATACACAACATATTAATATATTAATATGTATGCATACATGTATACATGCATGCATACATACATACATATATATTATGGAGCAGCCATAACTTCCTTTACCTATTATCATTGTAGAAACACTCCCACAACCAGGCCCATCTCTCCAGTTATTACACACAGACACACACCCTCCAAGCCTCCCAGTTGTGACACTCCCACACAACCAGCTCCTCCATGTCTCTCCAGTTTGTTATTAGACACACACACACACTCCAAGCCCCCCCAGTTGTGACACTCCCACAACCAGGCCTCCCATCTGTATCTCTCCAGTTATTACACACAGACACACACACTCCAAGCCCCCCAGTTGTGACACTCCCACACAACCAGCTCCTCAATGTCTCTCCAGTTTGTTATTAGACACACACACACACTCCAAGCCCCCCAGTTGTGACACTCCCACAACCAGCTCCATCTATCTCTCTCCAGTTTGTTATTACAGACACACACACACACACACACACACACACACAAACACACACTCCAAGCCCCCCAGTTGTGCATTCCCCCACACACACACCGGGCTCCCTCCCTCCCTCCTCCCGGCTGGGCCTCGACCTGTCCGGAGAGAAGGGCCGCCTCTCCCCCTCCGCCAGAGCCGCCCCCGAGGCAGGCCCGGCCGGCCCTCCGCCTCCCCGCCCCGGCCGGAGGGTCCCGCTCTCCCTTCGCCCGCCCACCTCGCCCTCTCGCGGGCCCAGCCGCGGGTTGTACACGAAGAAGCCGATCAGGCCCGGCGCCAGCAGCTTCTCCGGCCCGGCCCCCGACTCCGCCGCCGCCGCCATCCTGCCGGGGGGCGGAGCGGAGCAGCCTCGGGAACGGTAGGGGGCAGCAGCCGGGGGGCCGCCGCCGCCTCCTCCTGGTCCGCCTCCGGCCGCGGCCTTGTACGCCGCCCCGAGCCCCGGCCTCGCCTGGCCCACTGCCGCTCTGCGCGCGCGCGCGCCCGGCCGGCTGGCTGGCTGGTGGGCCGAGAGGGTAGCGGCCGCGGCAGGCAGGCCGAGCCCGGAGCTAGCGAGCGAGCAAGCGAGGGGAACCGGGAGGATACAGTTGCCGCGGGACTGCTCTGGCCGGGGAAGGGAAGGGCAGGCAAGGCCCGCGCCGCCCAGTCCTGGCCTGTCTTTGCAATCACGGGTTGTTGTGGGGTTTTTTTTTTTAAAAAATAAAGTTTATTAAAAGTTTTAAAGCGGAGATAAAAACTAAGGAGAATGAAGGAAGGAAGAAAGGAAGGAAGGAAAAATGCTGAGTGAATGGGAAGGAGGGAAGGAAGGAAGGAAGGGGCAAAAGTATTGTGAGAAAAAAGAGAAGTTCCAATTTCTTCTGCAGCGAATACGATTGCAGAATTTATGGAATTATTTTAAAAGCTCAGTTTTTATCTTTACTATTTTTATATTTATTCAGAAAGTCACAACTCATAACTGCACTTTTTTCCCCATTTCATCCATTCATCCATCCATCCATCGATTCTTTTGTATAATCAAGAAAGTTAATTTAATCGTCTTTGCAATAATAGGGGATAATGATGTGCTTCTGCCTTTTAGGTTCAACCACCAACTAGCAGAGATCCAGCTGTCAAGAGCATTGTTCCATTTCTTTACTATCTTTATTTTCACTTTCATTTTGTGTTGTGACCGGACTTCAATAAAGTTTCAATAAAAAACATTTTTTTTAAAAAAGAACGGAGTCGAGGAAAGCGGAATTCAAACCCTTTTATTTCTGTGCAGAAGCAAATTGGTGTCAAATTCAGCGAAAGGCAGCTTTATATCATCAGGCTTTTATACTGTTTGCATAAGAAGACAAAAGTTAACAGTTCCATTCATTGGTTATTTACCACTTCCAGGTTTTGCTTACTGTGTGCTGCACTCACATGGACAGTAATCCTCAACGACCATACCTGAGCCCAAAATTTCCGTTGCTAAACAAGGCAGTTGTTAAGAGAGGTTGGCTCCATTTTGCGATCTTTCTTCCCACAGTTGTTAAATGAATCACAGCAGTTGTGAAGTTTGTAACACAGCTGTTAAATCAGTGTTTCTCAACCTTGACAATTTTAAGGCATGTGGACTTCAACTCCCAGAATTCCACAGCCAGCATTGCTGGCTGTGGAATGCTGGGAGTTGAAGTCCACATGCCTTAAAATTGTCAAGGTTGAGAAACACTGTGTTAAATGAATCTGGCTTTCCCATTGACTTTGCTCGTCAGACAGTCGCAAAAGGGGATTACATGATCCTGGGACACAGCGACGGTCGTAACTATGAACCGGTTGCCTAACATCTGAATTTTGATCACATGACCATGGGGATGCTGCAGTTGGCATAAGTGCTCTTGCCTCCATCGCACCCAAGAGGTGGGAAGGGGAGCATGGGGTGTCTTGGTGGGTGGGGGAGGCCTTGGGAAGACCAGGGCCTATGCTTGGCCCCCAAGAGCCTCCCCCATCCTGAAGTATCCCGTGCTCCGCTTAATGACCCTTGTGTTTGCTTAATGATTCATTGGGGAGAGCAGGAATATGGGGTCAGCTTCATCTACTGACTGTCACAACCATAATGGGCAGGCTCCATTATGGTCGTATCTCAAGGACTACCTGTAGTAGCACACCACTGAATAGGAGGCAAATCATAAGAAAGGATCCTTGGGTTTGAAAGTTTCAAGAGAACTCTTTCTGGACAGAAGTTCTTCCATCAAGCAAGCCGCTTCTGGTCATTTAGGATTGTACCATCTCCTGGAATTCTGCAATAAAAGGAGAAGCAGTTGGAAGATTTTGAGTAGAGTTCTCTACATTTCTTAAGCTAGAAGAGTTATCCTACCAAAACTGAACTTTCATATCCAGAAGGAGTTCTAAACTCCTGATGGAAACTTTTGTTTGTATTTTAATATTTGGAATAAAATAAAAAACAGACTTTTTTTTTTTTAAAAAGTGACTTCGTTAGACTTTTTCATGTTGATGGAAATGGATTACTGAGGAATCTTTTCTTCACCAAGGGCAGAATTTTAATTTGAATTCTCTCTCCCTTTTTCTTCTCTCTGCCTCCTACATAAGCCTTCTCTGTTGAAGGTCATGGACAAAACTAAGGCAGTCCCAGGGATGCTCTGGAAGAACTCTCCACAGCTTAGCTTACAATCAGGAATGGGTCATCTTAAACCATTTACTCAGTTCACATTCTGAAACCAGAGTTTGGCTAGCAGCTCCTCCACAGATAGTGCCTGGAGCAATGAGCAATTCCTCCCTCAAAAAGACCCATCTGTTAATTGCAGGACCAAACAAATCCCAGTCAACCAACTCATACCTTCAGCCCCAACTTTTCCATCTCCATCATGGTCTCCGGTCGCCAGAAATTTTTCGATTTCTGTCGGTGTTAACAAGCGAGCCCCGGGCTCAAACCTCTGGAGGAAGTAACTAGAGAGAGGAGAATAAAAGCAATTTCGTGTGGTGATATTCTTTTGAGCTGAGTTGATAAGTTAGGGATGCCACACAAAACCCTAGGTCAGTGTTTCTCCACTCTTGTCAACTTTAAGCTGTGTGGACTTCAAATCCCAGAATTCCAGGCTGGCTGGGGAATTCTGGGAGTTGAAGTCCACACAGCTTAACGATGCTGAGGTTGAGAAACATTGCCCTAGGACTAGGTCATTTGGCATTTTGTCTTTTTACTTTGGTTTCCACTAACTCTTTTAACAATTTCATATTTTGAAATCTCTTGCTATATGACCAGAGACGTTAGTGTATCCTGTGAGTGGAACCAGCAGTTCAAAGAAATATTCTTACATGCATAAAAAGAATTTGAATTCAAAGATGTTTGCCTTTTACACCGAAATTTTGCTCATTGTGTAGGTGCAATTTTAAATGAGGAAGCAGAGACCTGCAGTACCATTTTAGACAAGCCTGTCGGGAAGGAAAGTCCACAGACTTTACTTGGGCTCCCCTCTCTCCCAGTTCAGTACAACCAGGATTGTGCCTACAGTACTCAGAATATATTAAAAGAGAGAGAGAGAGAAGAAAATTGTGGAGCATCCTTACCAGAGCTCTGCTTTTTCAATAAATCCACTTTTATCATGGTCTAGAATTTGAAACATATCCTTGATTTGGCTGCTGCTTTTTTTGGACATTCCAGAAAGCTGGAAGAATTTTCTGCAGTTGAAACTATCTGGAGCTGGGAAGAAAAGAACAGAAAGGACTATTGTAAGCTAGAACGTTGGAGAAAGGATGGTTAACTTATCCTCTTCCTCCTCCTCTCTGCCATCCTGGTTTTATATCTAGAAAGACAGAATAACAGAGTTGGGAGGGACCTTGGAGGTCATCTAGTCCCACCCCCTGCTCAGGCAGGAAACCCTATACCATTTCAGACAAATGGCTGTCCAGTCTCTGCTTAAAAGCCTCCAGTGATGGAGCATTCACTGCTTCTGGAGGCAGGTAGTTCCACTGAATTAATTGTTCTCCCTGTCAAGAAATTTCTCCTTAATTCTAGGTTGCTTCTCTCCTGGATTAGATTCCATCCGTTGCTTCTTGTCCTGCCTTCAGGCGCTTTGGAGAAGAGGTTGACCCCCTCCTCTCTGTGACAGTCCCTCAAATAGAGAAGATCAAGAGATCCTATACCATTTCAGACAGGTGGCTGTCCAGTCTCTTCTTTAAAAACTTCCAGGGTTGGAGCACCCACAACTTGCAGAGGGAAGCCGTTCCACTGATTAATTGTCCTCACTGTCAGGAAATTTCTCCTTCTAGGTTGCTTCTCTCCTTGATTCATTTCCATCCGTTGCTTCTTCTCCTGCCTTCAGGTGCTTTGGAAAACCCTCTTCTTTGTGGCAGCCCCCCAAATATTGGAACATTGCTATTATGTCATCCCTTTTTTTTCATTAAACAATTCCTGCAATTGTTCTTCATATGTTTTCACCCCCAGTTCCCTAATCATCTTTGTAGCTGTTGCTTTGTTGTATACATCCTACTACTAAAGATGCTCAGTTTATAAAACCTCTGTGTGCAAGACTAGTAGACTTTGTTTGCACAGACACACTTCTGCCAACATGCTAAACCCAATTCCCTCAACAACAGCCACAAAAAATCCAGAACACAGACTGACAATTTTAAAAGGAAAGTCCAGTCTAGGGGAAAAGCCCACATTTGGACGTCAACATGTCGGTAGAAGCCTACAGTCTTCAACTCATATTAAGAATCAAAATGATTAGTTAACACATCCGGTTTGTTTGGCCAGATAACCATCCTAGATTAATGTTTGTCCAAAAATATCTCTTGAATTGAGATGTTCCTAGTACCTCTCAATCCAAGAGATATTTTTGGACAAACATTAATAAGAGCGCATCCTCGTCCACCTTTAAGACACATTTAAGGTGCCAAACACTTTCTAAATTGGTAGCCTAATAAATGCTTCGTTGCCACACCCGTCCCGTATTGGGGAACTAGTTTCAACTAAATTCAGCTGTTTGTAAATTTCTCCATCAAAGACTCACAAAAACGGGCTGCATCTGAGCTTTTGGTCTGATCTAGTAAAGCCACTCTTAATTTATTTACCCCAATGACATCTTACCTTGACAATCTTGGACTGCGGCAGCAATATCCAAAGGATTGAGGAAGTCACTCATGGTCATCTTGCATTTTGCCAAAGGAAGATATAGCAAAGAAGTATTAAAAGGAAACAAAATACAGTATTTTCACTCAAGCGGTATGAGAGAAATAAGAAGAACAATCAGAAGAAATGGCCTCTTACAAATTGCTTTACAAATGTCTACATAACCAGTATAATCATTCATCAATTACTCTTGTTTTTAATCCATCATATTGAAACAGTCCTTCCTTCCTTCCTTCCTTCCTTCCTTCCTTCCTTCCTTCCTTCCTTCCTTCCTTCCTTCCTTCCTTCCTTCCTTCCTTCCTTCCTTCCTTCCTTCCTTCCTTCCTTCCTTCCTAGTATCAGATTAAGAACCAGAATTTTCCAGCTTTGTCGTTCATCCAAGTCACAACCATTTTATCACAATTTAAAGCAGAGATGCTTCTGCCCTTTGGTTTTTTTGGTAGGTGTCACCTTTTACACAGTTCCTCAAAGGCAAATTACAAACTCCATTTCACAGGGGCAGGTGTCTACTTTCTACTTACTTTCCCCTGTACGGATTCACAGAGCAGGGATGACGGAGCCCCGAAGCGCAAATAGTTCCTAGCAAGGCGGCACCTTTGGCAAACGACTCCCTCTCTAATTTATATAAGATTCAGTGGGTGACAATAGCTACTTGAATTACCTTTTCGAGGATTAGGTGCTCCATTTGAGACTGCTCAGGTGTCGCGTTTAACTAATGAACTGGGTTTTGTCTTCCCCCGTCTATTTATACTCAAGGAGAATAGGATGGGGAAACGGTAGAGACTCCACATCTAATAACACAGAAAGAGAATGAGAATTTTCTTTCTGTGTTATTAGATGTTTGTGGTTATGCTAAGCGTCAAGGCCCACTAAAGCTAGATGGGTCTGGAAAGGAGAGATTAGTGCACAACGCTTTGAACATGGAAGGATCAGTGTGGACATCTCCGAAGAGGTTTGGAAATAGTTGAATCAGAAATTCTGCATAGCTCTTGTCAAGCTGGCATCATCTGGGGAATGAAGTCCTCAACGGAAGGAAGGAAGGAAGGAAGGAAGGAAGGAAGGAAGGAAGGAAGGAAGGAAGGAAGGAAGGAAGGAAGGAAGGAATCTAGCTATATTTATTGAAGACCCTAGGAAGGAAAGGATGAAGGGAGGAGAGAAGGTTGACACCCAGCTAAATGTATTCAAAGAATCAAGGAAATAAGGGAAGAAGGAAGGGAGGGAGGGAGGGAGGGGCAGATTATGAGGAGATTTTATTTATTTTATTTTATTTTATTTTATTTTACGATTTTTATACCGCCCCCCTCCCGAAGGACTCGGGGCGGTGTACAGCCCAATTAAAAACGTAAACATACAAAAAGTAAAATTATTAAAAATAAATTAAATAATTTGGCCCAATCATTTAAAAACCCAATACATAATCTAAAAACTCAATCCCCTAAAAACAATTATGGCCTTGTTGGAACCGGAGCTACTATCCCAGGCCGGCTTGTCGGAATAAATATGTTTTTAATTCTCGACGGAAGGAACGCAATTCCGTCATCGTACGGAGTTCGGGGGGAACTCGTTCCAAAGCGTTGGAGCTCCCACAGAGAAGGCCCTCCCCCTGGGGGTCGCCAGCCGACATTGTCTGGCCGACGGCACCCTGAGGAGACCCACTCTGTGGGAGCGTACCGGATGGCGGGAGGTATTTGCTGGCAGAAGGCGGTCCTGTAAATATCCGGGTCCGATGCCATGGAGCGTTTTAAAAATGGTCACTAACACCTTGAAACGCACCCGGAAGGCCACCGGCAACCAGTGCAGCTCGCGCAGGAGCGATGTTACATGGGAGCGCCATGACGCTCCGGTCACTACCTGCGCGGCTGCATTCTGGGCCAGCTGAAGCCTCCGGGTGCACCTCAAGGGGAGCCCCATGTAGAGAGCATTACAGTAGTCCAGCCTGGAAGTGACGAAGGCATGAGTAACTGTGCATAGCGAGTCCCGGTCTAGGAAGGGACGCAACTGGCGTACCAGGCGAACCTGATAGAACATCCTCCCGGCCACGGCCGTCAAATGGTCCTCTAAAGACAGCCGTGAATCCAGGAGGACTCCCAAATTGCGAACCCTTTCCGCGGGGGCCACTGTTTCGCCCCCAATGGACAACGAAGGAATCAATTGACTAAACCGGGACGACGGTAGCCACAGCCACTCGGTCTTGGAAGGGTTGAGCTTGAGTCCGTTCTTCCCCATCCAGACCCGCACGGCCTCCAGGCACTGGGTCACACTGGAGTTATTACTACCAGATTTCAAGGGTTGATGCTACACCCACAAAGGGCCCACTCTGTAGGGCTCCCTCCGGCGCTGACATTCAAAGCAAGACAAATTCATATGAGCAGCCTTTTTGAGGAGGGGACCTTAATGATCGAGGCTGCTCTTGGTTTCAGGATGAGACTCATTCACCATCTTATGGAACGGTCTGCAGTAGACTTTTGAAAGTAAGTTTTCTTACTTTCTTCAGAAAGTTTTCAACGGAAAGGATGACAAACGCTCTGCTTCCCCCCCTCCCCCCAATAAGCAAATAACATTTTGAGAGAATGCAAAGAATGGCTGTAAAAATGAATTTGATAACCCCCAATATATCAGTCTTAAGCCTTTCCATTTTCGGTCCGATTCTACATTGATAACACATAGAGGTCTTACCCCGATTAGCTTGGATTCTGGCCGTGAAGGGAGAAGCTGCAATGTTACCTACCATGTGGGCGTCTTTTAGAATGTGCACGTATATGGTGCGGGAGGTCCTTTCGTTGTGTTGTAGGTTTGACTGACACACGTCCTTCACAAGATCTGTGCAGAGATAATGAGGAAGGACACACCATCACGATCTCGCTGTAGAAGTATGGTTCCCTCCTGGAGGTGCTTATCTTATCTTCAGAGGCACAGCGAGACCTCTAAACCTAGAGAATGGTTTCTTCAAAGCCATGTTGGTGTCTCAGCCCTGCCTGGTGCTACCAGGAGGGCTTATGAGTTGCCTCCTTGCAATGCATGTTGCTTGGTTCAAGGAATCTGAGGGCGCCTCCTGAGCTTGCTTCTTTTCTTGCAGATGTTTCATTAGCCAAGCTAGGGAACATCCTCACGAGCACTGATAATATTAGTTTGGGTAATGAAATGTCTGCAAGAAAACCACCAAGCTCAGAGAGCACCAAGGACCACACAGTCCTCTTCCTCATCCTCCTCTTCTCCACAAACCCCATTCCCTTCTAGCACTGATGACGTTAGCTAGATGGGTAACAAAATGTCTGCAAGAAAACAACCCAGCTCAGAGAGCATCAAGGACTACACAGTCCTCCTCCTCCCCCTCCCCCTCCTCCCCTTCTTCTCCACTCCACAAACCCCACTCCATTCCAGCACTGATTATATTACCTAGTTGGGTAATGAAACATGTACAAGAAAAGAACCAAGCTCAGAGCTACTGTATATAAACAGGAGCAAGTCACACTCCCTAGCACTGATTGTGTTACCTAATTGGGTAATGAAACGTCTGCAAGGAAACCACCAAGCTCAGAGAGCACCAAGGACCTCTCATTTCAGCCATGAGCTACAAATTGTAGTTGAATTGCCTTTTTCCGATTTATCTCTCGACATCTGGAAAGAAAAATGGTGTCACTCAATGGGGGTGACACTACTTGGGCTCCTCCTCTGACTGGAGTGTGTATTTTTCCCTCTGGAGGAATGCTTCTCTTATCAATGTTCAGATAGATTTTTACTTATGATGGGCCAGAAAAGCCTCAAAACAGAGATACAGAAATCAGGGACTTCCAACTATGAAATAACCTTTTGCCCAATCTTGTCCTTCAGCAATGACTTGAAAAGAAGGAAAGGGTTCAAGAGAACTGACGTAGTAAGGGGCCAAGAAAATCAAGAAAGTAAGTGAAACGAGTCTGTCTAAATCTCCTGGTTAAGGCGCCAGGCTAGAAAGCAGGAGACGGTGAGTTCTAGTCCCACCTTAGGCATGGAAGCCGGCTGAATCACTTTGGACCAATCACTAGGAGACGGTGAGTTCTAATCCTTCCTTAATCATGAAAACTGACTGGGTAACTTTGGACCAATCACTGGGAGACGATGAGTTCTAGTCCCGCCTTAGACATGAAAGCCCAGTGGGTGTCTTTGGGCCAATCATTTTCTCTCAGCCCAACCCACCCCGCAGAGTTGTTGTTGTGGGCAAAACAGGGGGAGGAAAGTGTGTGTTGGATTGGTTTGCTACCTTGAGTTATTTGCAAAAACACCCATGGCAGGATATAAAAAAAACCAACGCAGAGAAGATTGGATGAAACCTCATCCCAGAGTTTCGCATGATGCTAATCCTATCCGAAAGGTTGATCTCCCGAGTGAAACCGAATTGCATTTCAGAACGAAGGAGATCCTCGCGTGCAGGTGACAATCTTTAGTTACCGGTGCTTCTTTATTCATTGATGATGGCTTTCATCTCAAGCACTGCTTTCTGTCGGCCTTAATTAGAATAATGACATCATTGGGGTCAACTGCATTAATAAGCGGGCAGTTTAATTACCTCTCTCTCTCCACAAATGGACCCTGGAATAACAGAATAACAGAAGGGAAGGGATCTTGGAGGTCTTCTAGTCCAACCCCCTGCTCATGGCAGGAGATCCAATATCATTCTGGATAAATGATTGTCCAGTCTCTTCTTGAAAATCTCCAGTGATGAAGCACCCACAACCTCTGGAGACTCACTCTGGGTGTCCTTCTTCGGCAGTTTGAAACCAATCGTAGATCAGCTTTTCTGCTCTAGCTGTCCACTTGACATTCCCCACCTAGATGACTGTCAAAACAGATCATCTAGAGTCACCATGGCGACTCCGTAACCTTATCTCACAGCTGAGTTGTCGGTGATATTGTCAGGGAGAGCCATCCTTAAATTGTTCAATTATTTAGGTTTTTTTCCATTCCCTCAACAGTAGGATGGTCCTAATGATTAACCATCTAGAAAATGACTCTTAAGAATGGGTGAGTGTTCAGTATTCAGCGGTGTACAATTGACACATCCAACACGCTGTTTGGCCATGGACTTACAATAATCGTCACCGCACAGATTAGGAAGAATCGAGTTGGTGGCAGTGTTGAAAGGAAGAGTTGCCTAGAGCAGCCGGAGAGGCAGAAACAGTCCTTGGTTATGGGATAAGCCTTTGACTCTTGGCCAGATTAGAGGCATGGATGAGATGACGTTTTTTGGGGGAAAAGGAGACACCTTCTTGAAGAACAGAGTCAACCATAGGCCCCAGCCTTGATGATTGAAAGAACCTATTTGCAAAATACGAAGAGGGAGCCCTCAAAGGGATGTTTAGGATCGACCTGTTTTTACCGTTGGAAAATCTAGATACCAAGTATTGGAAGTAAATGAACAGTGTGTGTTTTCCATCTGACAGATCGTGCAGGCGTCTTCTGTAACGGTCATCATCTCCCTGTCCCATCTGACTTAGGTTTTTTTTTAAGCTTTTAATAAAGCAATGTGCAATGGGAAATAGGTGAATTGCAAAGTGAACCTCACTTTCCAGCATTCCCCACTGTTTCCAAGAATGCTTCGTCAAGACCACTTAAGCATTTCTAGCAACTGAAGCTGCTGGATAGCTACAGGCCAATAGCCATAGCAAGAACACTTAGACTTGTATACCGCTTTACATCCTCCTCTAAGCGGAGCCTATGGCTCCCAGCAATCTGGGTCCTCATTTTACCGACCTCAGAAGGATGGAAGGCTGAGTCAACTTTGAGCTGGTCAGGATCGAACCCCTGGCAGTGGGCAGAGTCAGCTTGCAATATTGCATTCAAACCACAGTACCACCGGGGTCCTTCAATGAGTTTCTTTTGGAGATGATCCACTCAGGATGGACTTCCTTCTGGGTCTGAAAACTAGCAGTTGGGACGAAGGTGATTACCCAACATTGCTAGCTTATACAGGCAACTCAGCTGGTATTTGAACTCAGCCATCCAATCTGATGCTTAAGGATCAGATGCCAAAAGCTATGTAAGCCATCAATATCTACTCTCATTTCCCCCCCTTTTTTCCTGTTTATTTTATTGTTCCATCACTTGACTCCTGTTATGTTTACACTTTTTTGTTTTCATTTCTCCGTTTTTATTGCCTAGAATAGCCAGCAAAGAAATTTAACAAAATGACAAATAATCATTTTGCTACAAGGAGTGGTGCCTAGATTGTGTGGTTTTCCAATTTTGTTTTCTAAAAGGAGAAGAGAACATTTATTTTGCTTTTTTTTTTAAAAAAAAAGTTATGTCATTTCTATGCCTAAGACTTTGAATCATGTACACTTTCCGGCAATGAATCAGTCAGTCCCTCCCCAATGCATGTTGATGTGACCCCTAACTTAGGCCAGGCTTTAGCTACAGATGTTCTCAGCTTCCGTTTCCTTCCTGATTTATGATCTGGCACAGTCCTCAAACCCAACCCAGCAATGATACGTTTAAAACTCTGAATGAATTTGAAGCCAGCTTCTCTCTCTAGATTATGGCATGCTCACTCATCTTTTCAACCAGCCTCTTTCAACCTTGGCAACGATGGGTGGACTTCAATTCCCACAGTTCCCAAGCTGGCAGGCTGGCCTGGGGAATTCTGGGACTTGAAGTCCCCACATCTTCCACGTTGCCAAGGTTGAGAATGACGGATTTCAACCAAGCAAGGACAGGAACGTCACCGTGGCAATTGCATCGGGCAAAGAAACAGGCTCAAAAATCTGTGAATGATGAAGACGCTTTATATGGATGAATGGACAATTCCACGGGTATGGCTAGTAAGAGGGTTCGTAAACCTGATTAGGTAAGACAAAGACCAGTTTAAACCTTCTTATTGAACTGTTTTTCCCCCAATATCATGTCATATATACTCGGGAAGGAAGGCGGACGCTCGTCTAACTCTTGGTGCAATCTTTTAAGCAGCTCACCTCACCGAGTCTGTCTTAATAGACTGTGCGGACAAAAAGAAATATCCAATGTTTTTTCTCCCTTGGGCTCCGATTTTGTCCTTCTTTTGATGTAGAGAGCCCTTTTAATTATGAATTTTACAACAATAGACAATAATAAAGGTCAAACAGTGCATTGGGAGTTAACACAGTTCCCGAATAATAAGAAACAAGATGCTGGCCATTGTCACTGCCGTTTCGCTGTATAAAATGTATAAATAAATAGTTGACTTGCAATAAGAAAGGATGTTGTACAATACAATTGGCTTGGTCTTCCCTTGAATCACTTTAACCCTTTGTAACCAGGACTACAAACTCTGGAAAAGAAAAGAAAAAGGGAAAAGAAGGGAAGGGAAGAAAGGAAGAGAAGGGAAGAGAAGGGAAGGGAAGGGAAGGGAAGGGAAGAAAGGAAAAGGGAAGGGAAGGGAAGGGAAGAAAAGGAAAGGAAAGGAAAGGAAAGGAAAGGAAAGGAAAGGAAAGGAAAGGAAAGGAAAGGAAAGGAAAGGAAAGGTTATATTATTTTGAATCTTGCCTCCTCAAATCCATAGATAATGGGTTCCTAGATTATCTTGGATAGCAGATGCTAAAGACAACAGAGTTTCCATCCATTTCAAGTCACTGACTTGTTTTATTTATTAATGTATATCAATTTATTATATAGCCTTAGGAATTCATTCCTTGGATTGTCTGGGTATCAAGATGGCAGAGGTAATGCTTATCTCACTACATCCTCATGGCCACAACCCTCATCCCTGCCCCATCTGTCCCTTAGTCCCATCGTTTTAAAATTTTAAATAGCCTAATTTTAATATTTTAATTATTTATCTCTGGGTCTTTTTATAATCTGTAAGCCCCCCAGACAGTTGCCTCACCCGGGAGATGGGTGGCATGAAAATTTAAATAAATAAAATAAAAATATCCTGCTGGGACTTTGCCCTCCCTCTGGATGATGGACTGACGGATGGATGAATTGGTTTCATATGCCAGTGTAATTACTTAGACTCCTAGCATTTAGGCACAGAATTAAGTCAACTCTACTAAATAATTCTCTTAAGCCTACGGATATTTCCTCTCTAGTGTCTGGGGAGATGATATTTGAGTAACATGGCCCATCATGCTGGACATTGGAGAAGGGGAATCTATGAAGGCTTTCTTACCATCCACACCAATTTTGCCATCTCCATCGGTGTCACCTGCTTTCAGAAACTCTGAAGTCTCCTTATCAGTCAAGACTCTGGCTTTGTCATCAAAATTCTGCATGAACTTCCTAATGGTCACATAAGAGCATTAGAACTTATAGGCTGCTTCACAGTGCTTTACAACCCTCTAAGCGATTTACAGAGTCAGCCTCTTGCCCCCCCCAACAATCTGGGTCCCCCTTTTCCCAACCTCGAAAGGATGGAAGGCTGAGTCAACCTTGAGCTGGTCAGGATTGAACTGCTGACAGTTGGCAGAATTAGCCTGCAACGCTGTGTTTTAACTATTGTGCCTCCATGCAATTAGATTAGGGCCAGGTTGATGAGTTCAAGAGAAATGTTGGATTATTCCCACTTGAGCGAGGAGGCAGTGAATGTTATGGGTCCCCTCTAATTAAATGGGCCGGTCAACTAACTCCCAGCATCTCTGCTAACGCTCACGGATGGAAGTGCAGATTTTTGGATATTATACAGGTCATCCTTGACTTAGGATCGCAACTGCGCCCAACATTTCTGTTGTTAAGCGAGGGAGTTATTAAGGGAGTTTTGTCCCATTTTACAACCTTTCTTGGCACAGTTGTTAAGTGGATCACTGCTGTTAAATATGTAACATGGTTTGTTCAGTCAACAGGGCTTCCCCACTGATTGGTCAGATTGCAAAAGGGGATCACATGTCTGCAGGACACTGCAACCGTCATAAGTACATGCCAGTGGCCAAGCTCGAATTTTGATCAGGTGACCCCGGGGATGACGCAACGGCTGTCAGTGTGACAAACAGTCATAACTTGGAACCGTCAAGTCAAGGAGGACGTCTATTGCCAAAGCAGAGACTTACACCTAACTTCCCACTAGTGGGAGCTAGAGAGCAATTCTTCCACTCATCGAGAGCAGAATACAGATAAACCTTGATTTACAACAAGGATTTAACACGGAATTACGGCTGTAAATCGGCTCATCACAAGACAGGCCCAATTTTACATTTCTTTCTGGTGGTCATTAAGCAAACGCCGCTAAGTGAACCCATTATTTGCCCTGGGCATTTTGGGGGGGTGAGCAGAAAAGAGATGCATAAGCTAGTAAATAATAGTATAACTGCGGGATGCTGCAAACAGCTATAAAAGTGGGGCCCAAAATGTGGCCATCTGACTATGGGGGGAACATCACACATTCGAATCTGGATTGTTAGTCTCTTTTGGGGGGGAGGTCCATCATAATGTCCATCGCTAAGCGGCCGTCTGCTCAGCGAGGATGGGCAGTGCAAAGGATTGATTACGCTTTTGTATTGGGAAATGTCTCCTCAGGACCCTAATCTGGGATCGAGGGATATTTCTTAACTTTGACTCACTTCAGTTCATCTTCCTCAATGAAACCACTCTTGTCCTGATCAATAACTCCAAATACTTTTGCTAGCTGATCCTTCGATTTGGAGTGCAAACCAGATTTGGCAAAGAATGTCTTGCAGCTGAAGGAATCGACAGCTGTAGAAATGGAAACAGAAAGAGGAGGAGGAGAAAAGAAGACAAAATGTCACAAGGTAAAGAGAGAGACCAGCGAACAGAAAAGAATGACAGAGTGGGAAGGGGACACCAGAGACCCTATGCCGTTTCAGACAAGTCTTTTTGAAAGCCCCCAGTGATGGAGCACCCACAACTTCTGGAGGGAAGCGGTTCCACTGATTAATTGTTCTCACTGTCAGGATGTTTCTCCTTAATTCTAGGTTGCTTCTCTCCTTGATGAGTTTCCATCCATTGTTTCTTGTCCTCCCCCTTCAGTGCTTTGGAGAATAGCTTGACTCCCTCTTCTTTGGGGCAGTCCCTCAGATATTGGAACACTGCTATCGTGTCCCCCCTCGTCCTTCTCTTCGTTAAACTAGACAGACTCAATTCCAGCAACCATTCCTGATATGCTTTAGCCTCCGGTCCCCTAATCATCCTTGTTGCTCTTCTCTGCACTCTTTCCAGAGTCTCAACAACTTTTTTACATCGTGGTGACCAAAACTGGATGCCGGATTCCAGGTGCGGCTGTCTTAAGGCTTTGCAAAGTTTTAGCATCCCTTGCCTCCTAGAGGTAAACTGAGGAGAAACTTCCTGACAGTCAGAACAATTAACCAGTGGAACTCCTTGCCTCCAGAAGCGGTGAATGTTCCAACACTGGAAGTTTTTAAGAAGAGACTGGACAGCCGTTTGTCTGAAATGGTAGAGGGTTTCCTGCCTGAGCAGGGGGTTGGACTAGATGACCTCCAAGGTCCCTTCCAACTTTGTAATGAGGATGATGGTGATGATAATGATGACCAGAATTTCCATTGCTAAGCAAGGAAGTTGTTATATGAGTCGCGTCCAATTTTACCACCATTTTTGCCATGGTTGTTAAGTGAATCCAATGGCTCCTATTGACCTAGTTCGTCGGAAGCCAGCTGGGAAAATCGGAAATGGCGATCAGGTGATCCTGGGATGCTGCAACTGTCCTATATACAAGCTGGTTGCCAAACGCCTGAATTTTGACCATATGACTTTTCTGTGCTGGTTGTGTAAGTGCAAAGGCTGGTCCTAAATCACGTTTGTGATTGCTGTTGTAACTCCGAACGGTCGCTAAACAAGTGACTGTAAGTTGAGGACCTGTCAATCCAGCATCACTTTTTGCTGTCCCAATCGTGTCCGTTGGGGCGAAGGAGCCATTTGAGGCCCTGACCTTGATTGACTTTACCTTGGACACTAAAAAAGGTTTAAGGGCAGATTAAATATCAGCCACCCAAAAAAAGCAGAGCAAATAGGAGCTGACTTTAAATCTAGATGGGCACTGAACCGCTTGGACCTTGGTGGTGGGATCAGTTCTGACTCAAATTCTCTCCAGCTATGTTCTGGCATCAATCCCGCTGATGCAGGTGGGTTTCAAGCAGCCGGAATGTCTTGTTTCAGATTCAAAATTCCTCATTTTTCAAAACTCAGATGGACAAGTTTAATGAATCACATCAGGCAGCCAATATTTCCTGCACGAATTTTGTAGGGATTTAGAATTTCCTTGTGTTTGCTCTATCTTTTTCTAATGGAAATTGGGACATTAGTGTCTTCCATCGTATTCCCAAACAAGGATGGCATTGTATTTTGTTTCCTCCCTCCCTCTTTCACCTTCCTTCCTTCCTTCCTTCCTCCCTCCCTCTCTCCCTCCCTTCCTTCTTTCCTTCCTTCCCTCTCTTCCTCGCTCCCTTCCTCCCTCCCTCCCTCCATTCCTGTTTCTCCTTCCTTCTTTCCTTTCCTTTCCTTTCCTTTCCTTCCTTCCTTCCTTTAGCTCTCCCTTCCTCTCTCCTCTTTCCCATCCTTCCTTCCTTCCTTTCCTTCCTTCCTTCCTTCCTTCCTTCCTTCTATCCCCCCAGCACTGGGAAGTATGGAAGTTAACATCCAATGTATCGGAAAGGCATTAGCTTAGGCGATGCTCGGACAGAGAGGACCTGGCAATCTTCAGAGACCCATCTCTGCTCCAGGATACACCTCACTCATCCCTGGAGGGTTTCCTTCAGATGTTTCGGTCTCCTGAAGCTACTCCTGGAAGTATAAAGCCTAGAGCAGCACCCTCTCCAGAAGTGAAAGATGGACAATCCTGCCATCCCCAGACAGCATCTTTGTGATATCGCTCACTTGGGAGAAGAATGTGTCAAACACAAGAGCCTTCCAGCCTCTGAGCTCTGTAGCTTTAGGTGGCATGTAAAGAACACGGTTCCTTAAGAAGCTGCTGAGTTAAAAGCTTCAGTCAAACGGCTTAGCTTTGCCATCAACATGCCATTCTTACAACAACTACTAACTTCATTGCTGCAGCCCGTTCTAACTGATCCCCCAGAGCTAGTTCAGTTCCATTTTCCCTACAGGAAAACATAATCTCTCTCTTGTCCAAATTATACAAGGGCTTTGCACATCCGTATTTAGAGGCAGGAAGGAATGTCTGAGGTCACATTTCAATATTAGGCAGAGTTCATAAGTGGGTGGGTGGGTGTCTAAACCCCTCAGAAAAGTCCTTCACCCGCTGTGCCAAATCAGACCATCATTTGATTCTGGGATCTTAAAGGAACTTTGTGCAGCTTTTAGACCGATCTCTATTTTAAAAGGAACTTTGTGCTGTATCTCCTTCTCGGATAGTTGAACCCCACTGTTTCTGCATTCTTTGGGTGCTAATTTGTAATTTTGACAGCATAAAAAAGTCAGAAGGTTGTTTTTTTTCAGCTTCATTACAGGGGGAGTTTCTGTTGTTTTCACCCAGGGCGCTGATGCAACAGTATTCCTCTGAACAGCCCAGCTGCAGCTGCATGCAATGCTCCAGATGTTTTGACTGGCAATTCTCCCTGCCCCATCAGCCACCGCTGGCTGGGGACGATGGCAACTGTACTCCAGCATAGAACAGTTGATGGGGAATTGCTGAAACTGAACTGTCCTAAACATCACGATCAAGAGATCAAGGGCAGAAAAATCTAGGATTTTCTGTCCATGGTCAGAAAGTAACTTTGAAAAGATTTTTGAACAGGTTTTTAGTGGCATAAATCTGCACTTCCTTTCGCAATTTGAATGAAGACTCTTGTTAACACTAAAAAGAGGTGCGCCTGGTGGAATACGTCAAATTTAGGAGCTGCCATTTTCTCCATAAAACATTCAGAACCTCCAGCAAAAATACTCGATGGTTTGTTTTTTTTTCTAAAACCATCACAAGACATTTGGGAATTTTTTTGGGGGGGTGTGTGAGGTCAGGATGAAAGCTGGGAATTTTTTGATCTCTCCTCTTGAGTATTTAAATCAGTCACATTTTTTCAATTCACAAGCTTATTGAAGATGGCTAGATTATGTAAGCGTGTATAGAAATTACCTTGGCAGCTTTGTAAACCAGCTGCAATTTCGGCATCACTCATTATCCCGGCAAATGCCATTTCAGAGCTGGAAGGAGGTAAAAAAAAACAAACAGAAGGAGAGGATATTAAATTGTGCTTTTTAACATTTTCACAAGAGATCTGCAAGAGTTGGGAATCTTCATAAGGAAGACGCTTGCAGTATCAAGAAAGAGAATTTGCAGCATCTCAATGCATATCTATAAGCAGAGTGCAGATTAGGAAGAGGGTAGATTAGGACCCAAAGCAGCCAAAACTAGCAAACAGATCATTTTTCATGAAATCCTTCTGTTTCTCTCTCTCTCTTTCTGTCTATCCTTCAACACTATTCCTCTCTCTCTCTCCCTCTCTCTCTCTCTCTCTCTCTCTCTCTCTCTCTCTCTCTCTGTCTTTTTATCAACTCTTCCTCCCTTTCTCTCTCTCTCTCAGTTTAATTCTATTTCTCTATCTCTATTTTGCTTTAGTTCTGTCGCTTTCTTTTTTTTCTTTCTCTCTCAATCTCTTTATTGCTTGCTTGCTTTGCTCTTTCTCTTTCTCTCTTCATTTCTCTTTCTCTTTACCTTATTTCTTTCTCTTTCTCTCTTTATTTCTCTTTACTCTCTCTTTATTTCTCTTTACTCTCTCTCTCTCTCTCTCTCTCTCTCTCTCTCTCTCTCTCTCTCTCTCTCTCTCTCTCTCTCTCTCTCTCTCTCTCTCTCTCTCTCTCTCATTTCTCTTTCTCTTTCTGTCTATTTCTCTCTCTCTCTCTCTGTGTCCCACTGAGATGGTCAAAGGTAGTTTCCACGTCAAATTCCCAGTTTGTGCAATCTCAGGATCTTTGGCCTGGCCAAAACAAAAAACAAAAAACCCCAAGATAAAGCACAACTGTTGGCTTGCTGGCTTTGAGACACCAAATTCCTCCCAGGCAAGCTGCGCTTCTTGAGATCCTAAGGCTTGCTGTGGAGTGGAAGAAGAACACCAAGAAGCAATAATATTTGGCTAGGCTCAACTCACCTTGTGGCTGTTTTTCAAAGCAGGGAGAAGAGGCAAGACAATGATCTAAGGAGATCCCTTCCCTTACAGCCTTTGCTGGAACGCAGCCCCCGTCTTATATAGGCTTGAGTTAAGACCCTTCGGCCTTTTACAGAAGCCTCAGGCTACGTCATTGCTCAAATGACCGAGGAGTTGAGACACTGTATCTGACAAGACCTGCTAGCTAATCAAATTGATATTTATATCTCACAGGAATGTACATTTGGCCTTAGACAATCTAAGAAGTTTTCAAGTTACAACATTTCCCTCCTATTTGCAGATTCTTAGTGAAGACTGGAGTAAAAATAGAGGTTTTTCAAAGCTGCGGTGTGCTTTTATATAGAAGCCCAGTAAAACAACCCATAAACATTTTGGGGGACAATTTTTTTCCCCCTTGGGTTGGGACACAGTTCAATACTGGTTTGTCCAGGTGTCCTTGACTTACAACAGTTCATTGTTCAAAGTTGCAACGGCACTAAAAAAAAAAAAAAAGTGACACACAAATGCCCAAAATTGCAGACTTAATCTGTCTGCTTCGTAAGCAACAATCAGTCTGCCATTCTCCAATTACGAATGAGGTTGCCCTTGATGGTGAAGAATGAGGATGATTGTAGAAACAGAGGCACAGAATCAAAATCACGTGAAGTATTAGTAACTCTTTATAAAGCCTTCGTAAGGCCACACCTGGACTACTGCAACCAGTTTTGGTCACCACATTACAAAATAAATAAATAAATGTTGAGACCTTGGAAAAAGTGCACAAAAAAGAGCAACTGAGACAATAAAAGCCCTGGAGACTAAAAGATACGAAGAATGGTGGGCACTATTGAACTTTGAAGTTCATATATTTGCACAAGCTGCAAAACTGGATCAGGTTTAATGTTATACTTAGGTGTGAAAAACATTGCCTGGTTTTTGAACCAGCGTCCTTGATTAATGGGTGAGTCATTTTGTCTGGACAAACTTCAAACATGGATTAATTAAGAAACCTGTTTAAGCGGGTTGGCAGAAGAGAGTCAACCAATAAGTGCCATAAGCCCCCCCCCGCCCCAAAAAACCAGGAATATCCATCCCCTTGTTCCACGTTGCAGCTCTCCAAAGCTCCACCAGAGGGCAGTACAGCTGCTGAAGGATTCCATCCCAGCTCACCTGAGATCAAGAATAGCCCCCCCCCCATCTCCTCGCTCCCAAAAATTTGGTTTTGAACTAAACCAGGGGTTCTCAACCTTGGCAACTTTAAGACTTGTGGACTTCAACTCCCAGAATTCCTCAGCCAGCTTTGCTGGCTGAGGAATTCTGGGAGTTGAAGTCCACAAGTCTTAAAGTTGCCAAGGTTGAGAACCCCTGAACTAAACCATCCTGCAAACAAACAGACAAGCAGAGCCCCTTGAACGAATTTATTTCCAACTTTCAGTTGAGTAGGAAAGAAGGCAAGGACTGGCATCCATGTTGGATGGTGCTCATTTGAAGGCGGGGTGAGGGGGGGAATGAATGCAAATCAAAATATAATAAAGCTCAGCGATCCATTTAGAGGTGAGTCAAGATCTGAGATCCTTAAATTAGTTGAATCTTGGGGGAAAGGTGAAGAGAAGGGCAACTAAGATGATTAAAGGCCTGGAGACTAAAACATATGAAGAACCATTGCAGGAACCGGATATGGCCAGTCTAAAGAAAAGAAGGACTAAGGGAGACATGTTAGCAGTATTCTAGTATCTGAGGACTTGCCCCAAAGAAGAGGGAGTCAAGCTATTCTCCAAAGCGCCTGAAGGCCGGACAA
Organism: Bothrops alternatus; assembly: GCA_034064705.1. NCBI lineage: Eukaryota > Metazoa > Chordata > Lepidosauria > Squamata > Viperidae > Bothrops > Bothrops alternatus. Next base: position 2,001 of record JARGCV010001155.1, on the reverse strand, counting down.
GAAGCAACGGATGGAAACCAATCAAGGAGAGAAGCAACCTGGAACTAAGGAGAAACTTCCTGACAGTGAGAACAATTAACCAGTGGAACAACCTACCTCCAGAAGTTGTGAATGATCCAACACTGGAGGTTTTAAGAAGAAATTGGACAACCATTTGTCTGAAATGGTATAGGGTCTCCTGCTTGAGCAGGGGGCTGGACTAGAAGACCTCCAAGGTCCCTTCCAGCTCTAATTGTGATTCTGGAAAAGACTACCATGACTAGGGTGATGGTATTATCTAATTTGCTTCATGGAAGCCATTTTGGTTAGAATGAACCTGTGTCCAAATCTCTTATACACTCTCTAATCCTAAAAGTTGCCTATTGCTGATCTTCCTCTGGATTTCACCGAGGCTTCTCCTGTTTGGAGATGCTAGGAGTCAAATTTCAGACGCTCCACCACTCTTCCATGGCTCTCTGCTCCTTCCAAAGATGGCGGCCCACAGGCAAACCTGGAACTCTGCAACGGCTTCCTCTTCCCCTGGCTGTTGTCAACCAGGTTTCCGTGGGCAGCCTAGATCCATAAGCGAAGAAGAATGCTTGGCACTTGGACAATTTAGACCCCACGAATGTAATGAATTCCGAGTCTGAATACTTTGTCTCTGCTGTCTCGTGGCTGCATCTCCATTTGCAGCTTCTCCTGGCAAGGAGGAGAAGGGGGCACATGTTGGAGAGCTGGAGACGCACCAGAAATATGTCACTCAGAGAAGGAACTCCCTGTACGAGATCTCACTGGCCTGGAGATCAGCCCATGACTGAACTACGAACTCCTTTACACCCAGCAGCTGAATCTGCTTGTCACTTTCAGAGAGAAGGAACTGACAATGGGAGAAGCAGAAGGACCTCTGCTAAGCCAAGAAGCCAAGGGGGAGGCAGAGGAACCAGGGTCTTCCATGTTCACGAGCTAGGAACAAAACCAAGACTGTGACAGATCTATGGAGATCTATGAATGTCTAAGTCAAGGGTCTTCAAACTTGGCCCTATAGTGACTTGTAGACTTCAACTCTCAGAGTTCCTCAGCCAGCACATGCTGGCTGAGGAATTCTGGAGTTGAAGTCCACAAGTCATAAAAGGGCCAAGTTTAAAGACCCTGGTCTGTAGAGATTCTCCATCATCCAGGTCCTGGTTGTCTCCCAGGTGCTCTATCCAAAACGCAACCATCATAAATACACATCAGTTGCCAAGTGTCCCAATTCTGATCACGTGACCATGGGGATGCTGCCACGGTCACGTGAAAAACAGTCGTAAGCCACGGTTTTCAGGACTGCTGTGGCTTTGAGCGGTCACTGAACGGAGGGCTGTAAGCAGAGGGCTACCTGTATATTGGAGCCGTTGGATAATTTGCACGGGAGGACCCAGCACAAATTCAAATATATCTCTGGCAGGGGATGCCCCAGAAATTCTCAAATGACGCAGCTGGGCAAGCATTGTGGAAGCAGCATATCTGCCAAATTATAAAAAGGCCGTGGAGAATTCGCCTGGAGCAATTAGGGCGGTGGATCTAATCAAAACCTTCTAAAACGACATGGGGGAAGTGGATGCTGCCTTTATTCCTTGATCCAACACATAGTGGTACACAGCGTTGCTCCTGGGGGTGAATTTAACAAAATAATAGAATTGGAAGGGACCTTGGAGGTCTTCTAGTCCAACCCCCACTGCTCAGATAGGAAAACCTATGCAAATGGCTGCCCAGTCTCTTCTTAAAAACCTCCCGTGATGAAGCACCCACAACTTCTGAAGGCAGGTTGTTCCACTGGTTAATTGTTCTCACTGTTAGGAAACCTTAATTCCAGGTTGCTTCTCTCCTTGATGAGTTTCCATGCATTGTTTCTTCTCCTGCGTTCAGGAGCTTTGGAGAAGAGGCTGACCCCCCCCTTCTTTGTGGCACCCCCTCAAATATTGGAAGACGGCTATCATGTCACCCCTGGTCCTTCTTTTCCTTAAATTTCATTCAGTCCTGCTG